>JANZLQ010000007.1:8225565-8245538 GCA_026212715.1 Elanus axillaris
TGGGAGGACGACCCGGTGGGGGCGAGCTGCCAGCTGTTGACGACGTGTGTCTGCCCTGAAGGTGAAGGATCCGGAGTTAGGGGAGAAGATGAGCAGCGAGGCGTTGTGGCTTTTCAAGCAGCTGAATCTGCACCTGGAGCAGGAGGGGCGGTTTCAGCCCCGCGAGAAGGGGCTCAGCCTCATCGAGTGCGCCGCCGAGGTGAGGGGGGGCCGGGGAGCGGGGCTGGGCGGGCAGGGAGGGGGAGGCGGTCGCCCCAGGGCAGGAAAGAACGTGTTTGTAAAAGAGCCTCCGAGCTGGGAGAGGTGCGTTAACTTCGCAAAGTTAATTTTCTTCCCTGTAAACCCCGCTTGCCTTTTGTTTTAAGTCTGTTTTAATCTGTAGTTACTAACATACACTACGCTATCAAAGAACTGTGACCTACAGGGCAAATAAAGTATTTAGGCGTTTAATATTTGTTGTTTAAACCTCGAGCGAACACAGAACCGAGAGAAGTGTGTTATTTTCACCCCCGGAGCTTCATACCACTTTGTTGTACCACTGCGGGGAAAGCTGGGATGTCTAGTGGGCAATTAACAAACAGGGAAATGGCCCACTTTTCATTAGCAAGGTCTAGGGAAATGAAGCTAGAAACATTGAGGGCTTAACAGTAAAAAAGAAAGTAAGCATAAATATTCCCACCTTAATGACCAGAGTTCCTTACTGAGTTTAGGGCAGACTTAAAAACATACCTTCGATTGCTTGTGAGTTTTTTGGAAAGGGCCTTAATGCTTAACTAAAAAAGTTCCTGAAATCAGTCTGCTTGTTTGTTTTGAAAGCAAAACATCTGTTGCTTAAATATTGACATGCATGCAGAGAGGAGAATGAGTTGAGTTTGGTCACCTCTCCGTAAGGTCAGGAGTCACCGTGTATGAATGCACTTGGTAACTATTGTCTTGAATTAACAAGTGGGTACTGGGAAATGTGGTTCTGCTGGCTATTGCACCAGTGAGACTCAGGATCTGGGTGTAATCAGTGTACCTTGGGTGTGTTTTGAGTCTCAAGTATCTAAATTTTTTTAGGATAAGAGAAGGTAAGGAAATAAAGAATTGCCTCCTTTTGATCTAAGTAAAAGATAACTTAGGGAGCGAGTGGTCACAGTCATCACTGCTGCCACTGAATGATAATTCTGAATTTGTTTCTCTTGCCATAGAATGAAAATACTCTGTGTCCGAGGCAAAGGAACGCCAAGGTGGAAGATCTCTGGAGTCTGACCAACTTTTTTGGTTTTGCAACTGAAACGTTTGTTTTGGCTGTTAACATTCTGGACAGATTCTTGGCTCTTATGAAGGTATTTTGGGGGGAGAGGACCCGCTATAGTGTCAGCTGGGAACATGTGAGTTTCTTATGAGGTGCCTTCTCTGACAAAAAGGGGAAGGTTGTGATCGAGGACATAACTGTGGCTGTTTACCCATTCTATGCTAGCAACATTTCTGAAGTCCTCCTTTGTAAACCTGAAATTGAGTACAGTTCTCTTTACCTCTAAAGGCAAGTAGCAGCATGGTTTATTTCCTCTAATCTTCACCAGGTAGATATAGGAGACTAAGAAAGGAGGAATTAAGAAGGAACAAAACAACTTGTGTTGGAGCGTGTTTGTAGGTACTGCATTTAAAGCTTAGCTTGCTGCTGGAACTAATACCAAATGATCATTTCCTGGATGTTTTTCTTTTCATATTTGTGCTGCTTTATGGCAGACAATTTGAACCTAAACCAGTTCTCCGTTGTTAAGTTGGCAGAAAAAGTAAAGTTACATCAATGCTCTGGTGTGACTGTCCTTGAGCTTGCACAAGATGTCATGCTGGTACATGGGAGAGAATAGCAGAAGTAGGAGCAAGTTGTGGAGGGATAAGACTGCCTAGAACAGGCTTGGGCTGGATTTGAGTAGACTTGAAGTGATTAAGGTGAATGAGCACTGCCGCTTGGAGAAGCTGGGTATTACAGTTCTCACTGTAGTTCCTTTATTACATAGTGATGTGGAACAATTTCAATAGAGGGTGCTCAGCTGTCGAACTTGACTTTGTTTGACTTGGCTACAGCAGATTGATACTGCCTTATTGGCTCTGTGAGGTGTATTTCACTGAAACCTGAGTGATGAAACTAGTTATGACTAGGTGAGGTGTATGAGTTGACTGACATCAGGTCTAGTTGAGAAAAGCAAATCTCTTTCTATTGAATTATGAATATTCAAAATAGCTCACCTAGGCTGGGCGAGCTGTTGCTGTTTGGTAAGCACGATATTTGTCAGGGGGGAAGTATTCATAGTGCTTCCTCTTGGTTTTAGGTGAAACCAAAGCATTTATCTTGCATTGGAGTTTGTTGTTTCCAGCTGGCTGCCCGAGTAGTCGAAGAGGAATGCAATATTCCATCTGCTCATGAGATCATCCGGATCAGCCAATGTAAATGCACTGTGTCTGACCTGAAACGGATGGAAAAGATAATTTCAGAAAAGTTGCACTTTGAATTTAAAGCTACTACTGCCTTAACCTTCTTGCACTTGTACCATACTATTGTACTCTGTCATACCTCAGAAAGGTGAGTTGAGCTGCATTTTGGTGGTGGTCTACGTGTTTGCTAAGCCCTTTTTGTCTTCAGTTGCCTCTTAAATGATTGTGGCATTGGCTGTAGAGGAGGCAGCTCCTTAGTTTTTATTTCCTGACAAGTGAATGCTTGTCAATACACATGCTTTTCTCTTGGGTGTCTTACAGGAAAGAAGTATTGAATCTTGACAAATTGGAAGCACAGCTAAAAGCTTGCAACTGCCGTCTAGTCTTTTCTAAAGCAAAAGTAAGTAGAAGTAGCTTTCTTTGACTTCTGAGCAGGTTTTGATTCATGTTATGTTGAGCAGTGTTTTCTGTCCTTCTAGCCATCTGTCTTGGCCTTGTGCCTTCTCACTCTAGAAGTTCAGACTTTGAAATCTGTTGAGCTGTTTGAGATCCTTCTGCGTGTTCAAAAGCATTCTAAGGTAAATATTTTCTGTGGATTGTTTTTGCAGTTGTTGGGACTGGTGCAGTTAATGATGTACAAGGTTACATTAAAGGGGCCCCTGCTGTCAGTGTACAGTCTTCACAGGTACTGTTTGGCATCAGCTGAAACGAGCAATGAAAGGGGTCTTTAAGCATCTGTCTGCAACTCTTGTAACTAATGTGGTTTCATTGGTAGAATGCCAAATGCAAAAAACTGTTGCTTAGAGAATGAGGTCAGGTAGTCATTTTGCACTGGCACATCTTGGCAGCTGCCTGGCAAGCCGAAGGATCGTGGTTTAAAAAAAACCTAGCTTAAATGTATAAAATCAGAAGAAATGCTGACCTAATGCCTACACAATATATGCTTTAACAAGCACCTGATGCACCTTGTACAGTCCCAGCTGTATGTTCTAGAGGAACTTCCAGTTAGTTTGCAGGACTACAGTGACTGCTGGGCTGGTTATTCTTTTTGCCTGAGTAACTTCATACAGGATTTTTAGCTTCTAGTTGCATGTTGTATCAGTTGATGCTCGAGAACAAATTTTCACTCTCGTAGTCAAATTGAACTAACTCAGTTTCTTAAGGGGTGGACCTAGTTCCTTAAAGTAGGAGATTATTTTAAAATGGAATAATCTTGGTATCGCTTTTCCTTTGGAAGTGATAACGAAAATAATAGCAGCAACTGACAGGCAGACTGTCAACTCAGTCTTCAACGTGGACATTTCAGGAAGTGTATAAGAGTTCATCCTCAAAAGCAGCCCAGCTGTGACAAAGGTATCACAGTGATGATTTGCTTGTATCTTGACTGATACTTTTTCAAGTCTTTTCTGAGAAGCTAGAATGGAAGGAGGGGTTATCTTTAGAGCCTGTGGGTAATAGACTAAATAGGTTCATTTTTTGCTTTTCAGATAAGTGATAGTGACCTGCTTTACTGGAGGGAACTGGTCTCGAAATGCCTAGCAGATTATTCTTCTCCTGAATGTTGCAAGCCCGATCATAAAAAGCTAGTTTGGATTGTTTCGAGACGTACAGCCCAGAACCTGCAAAACAGTTACTACAGTGTTCCTGAGCTGCCAACAATACCAGAGGGTGGATGTTTCAATGAAAGCGAGAGGTTGGTAAAACTTAACCAGGTGGTTAATTTGTTGGGAATTCTCATTTTATTCTCTGTCTAACTAGGCTAATTCACTACTACTTGGAAAAAAACCAACCGCTAGCTTTGAAAATACTGAGCATCTTAAACAGAAGAAAAAAAAAAGTGGGGGGAACTGTCATTGTGGTGTTAAAAAAATACAAGTGCTTTGCAGGCTGAGGGAGGGGAGATAGTCCTTTTTTTAAGGCAGGGAGGCTTATAAAGCATTTAAGTCTTCTAAAGTAATTTATGCTTGATATCTTGAATGCTGGCTTCTTGGTTGGTAGGAGATTTTTGGCATTAGAAGAAAGGAAATTGTACCTTATGATTTAAGCCTTAGTGCTGAGAAGTGTTTACATCTGGGATGTTACACTGGGAACTGAAAAGTGTGCAAGAAAACACAAGATTGAGGATTTGCCACCTTCAAGGGGTTGTGCTTTGTTTAAATTACCTTTCCTGCTGTTCCTTCCTAGTGAAGACTCCTGTGAAGATATGAGCAGCGGAGAAGAAAGTCTTAGCAGTTCTCCTCCGAGTGATCTGGAAGGCACCTTCTTCTTTGAACTCAAACCTAAAACCAAGTGGCAAGCTCTTAGCTGTCGGTCTTAGTGTTAAGTTTTGATTGTATTAGGCTGAAGTTACTAATGCACCATGGAGTCTTTTGGCAATAATGAGGTGGTAATCTGTAAACTGTATTAACACAAGAATTGCTGTGGTATGTTGATGCTTTGAATGCCTGCCTTGGTTTTTTTTGTTGTTGTTGTAATTTTAAGGAAGAAAAAAAAGAATCCTGTTCAGGTCCCCAGTTCAGCAAAAAAGTTCGTGTATAGTTCTGTTGTTAACAAGCATAAACACAGTCCTGTACCTGGTGGTCCAAAACGCTTAGCAGCTAAACGCATAAGCAGTGTGCCCTGGCAGCCGCGAAGGCTGACAGCGTACTGGGCTGGGTTAACGGGAGCATAGCCGATAGATAGTAGATAGAAAGTAGCGGTTTTTTTCCTCCTTTTATTTGGCATTCATTCTCACCTGGAACAGCGTCCAGTTTGGGGCTCAAGACATTGTTGATCAACTTGTGCAAGTTCACCAGGAAGCTGCCAAGATGGTTAAGGGTTTTGGGGCACAGGACCTGTGAGGAGAGGTTAAGCAAAATTAGCTTATTCAGTGACAAAGTGGCCTTTGGGGGGAAAATTAAATTGACCAGCAGCCTCTTGGTATCTAAGAGGAGGTTGCTGAGGAGGAGGTGATATCAAAGTTTTGACTGAGAAGCATGGAGTAAGAATGAGAGGCTTTCATTAAATCGAAATGTGAATTTCTCAGTTAATGGGAGAAGTTTGTTCCATGGGGACCATCAAGCATGGGAGTGGGCCAAGAGGGGCTGTGCAGTCTTTTTCCTGGGAGATTCTCGGGGTTCAACATGACAAAACCCTGAGCTGGTTTGAATTCAGTGTTGACCCTGCTTTGAGCAGGAGGTTGGATTAGAGTCCCCCTGAGGGCTCCTCCACTCTTCAGTATTTTGGGATTAGATCAAATGGGCTGAGTAGGTTATGTGGAGTGGTATATGTATATAGTACCAGGCTGAAATGATTTCCTGTCAGGTGGGCCAAATACTGAAACTGCTTTAACACTTCACATGCTGTGCTGCTTTTCAGCAGGATCTTGAGTTCTATACTCCAAGTAGATTCTTTATTTTTTTAAAGCTTGGTTTTTATAAACTTCAGGAATCCCTATTTCACAACAGGAGTATGGATGGCAAGAAGGAGGTTTCTGGTCAATACTAGTTTTCACTAAAGGATAGTTTAAAGTATGTGGCAGGGAGTTACTTCGTATTTTCTTCAATACAGATGTTTTTTACACTGAAATTCACATGGTGTGAATGTCGGTGTGTTTAAAATCTTAACTGTTAACATGTCAATCCATACTATTAGCTTAGACTTATTAACATGATAAATCTTGGTAAGTCTACATTCCTTTTAATATTTAACCCTTGTAGTTGTTTTTCAGTATAGTCATGTTATTGAGTCATAATCAGACTTGTTTGCATGCTTATATAAAGCAGTTAGTGCAGGAAAAGTTGATGCAGTAATATCGGGTAAATGTGATGTTGATGAAGTAGTTAATGTAATGGTTTTTTCCGAACTTTTTTTATTGAAGCACAAATTGAACTATGATTGTGTTTCTCCGTATCGAGAACATGACTAGGTAGCAAGCGGACTAATTAGCTCAGAATAATGGTGTGAAGTGTGTTGGTGCCAAAGTAGAAATGAAGGAGCAAACAAGCTAAAGGCTGTCTTGTAGATGCAAGCATTGTTTTAGAATGGTAAGAGCAGTGCCGTAAGTTCATAACTGTTACGTGATTTGAGTTTTATAAAAATACAAAAAGTTTACAAAAATGTATATAAAAATGTAAATTAAAAAATGTACAGAAAAAAATTTAAAACAAAAAATGAGCAGAAAATACTGTATTTTTTTACATTGTATGTAACTTTTTGTAGGTATGTTGCATGTAGATAGTAATTTATTGTGTACTCTGTATGTTATAAATACTGTACATCTGAAGACTTCTTACTGCAAGTTGCTCTGCCTGGAAACTCACTTCTGAAATGGAATACTTTGGTTGCAGGTAACAAACCTACTCAGTCTTGTTTCAGTTGAGAACAAAAATAAACCAAGTGCTGTGTTTGTTAACTGGCGTGAGTTAATGGTTAGTTAGTTGAAGCTTTTAGCTTGCTTTTTTTTTTCTCTGTATAGCTTGTATGGTAACTGCAGTTGTGTTCCAGGTTCCCCAGAAGTTGTAGTAAGCAGTTTGCAAGGAAAAAAAAAAATAAAAAAACCCCCTCCTGTGTGGGTTGCTACTGCATGTGAATCTCTTCTCAGCTTTGCTCCTATCAGTTTTAGAAGCCAGTGTGAGGTATCCTCTGCTTATCACCCAGCTGCAGCTGGGCTGAGGGTTGTGAATGGTGTGTTTGTACATCTGGCAAGTGGGAGCTCCTGCTAGTGGTTAAGTTAGGGGTCATTACATGCCAAGTGTTCTGGGGTTTGCTGGGTTTGGGGTCGATGCTGTTCCCAGTTTTCCGAGTAAAGTCTGGTCTCGGGTTGCGTCTGCATCTTGGCAATTCGAAACACTTACAATAACTGCTCAAAGGCAGTTTCCTGAGCTAGTTTCCTTTTTGTCTCATCCTGCCCGTCTTGCCAGTGCATTTCCAAGTGGCACTTACGTGGCAAAAGTTAAGGAATAAGGGGGCTGTAACTGGTTCTTACCGGAAGGAACTTCTGAGCCCTAGAAAGATTGAAAGGGAGCCAGGACCTGTACTCAGCTCCCTGCTCAGGTGGCTGTAAGCATCATCATAGACCCTATTGCACCTTGTAGCTTGATACAGATCTGTTTCTGTCCTTTTTTCTTTTCTTGTACAAGGGATGGAGTGAGAGAAAGGACAGAGGTGCTTCCTCTGCCAGGTCAGCCTGTCTCCCAGCTCTGGCTGCTGCTGCTGCGAAGGGAAATCCTGCCTCCAATGTTCTGACATGGGGGGAATGTGTGTATGCTGGGGCTGGGAACGAATAGGGTGCTGTGAGGCTGGCGGGGAGCGGTGTCACTCATTGGCACAGGGCATGTGTAGGAAGAATAGGGTCACTGCTGCTGTTAAAATAATCGTCGAGTGTAATAATTATTAAGTTTTTTCTTTATGGCCTTCATTGCTACTTTTTAAAAATACAGGAACATGCTACAAGGCTTCTGACTTCCCACATGCAACAGATGAGGGATGGATGCTTGATACTACCAACACTTCTATATGAAGTTCCCTTCTGTCTAATAACTCACATGTACCACAAAGTCAGTTACATAAAGGAACAGTTCATCTTCGAAACACGTGCTGTAATGTTTTAAGAGCAATGGCTTCCTTGCTGTCTGTTGTGACCGCTTTGAACATGAAAGCTGCTGCAGCAAAGATGTTGAGCTTCTACTTCAAAGGTGCCCACTCAGGTCGCTTCAGTACAGCAACCACCTCGCTCAGGAGTCGGCAGATAATGCGTGCGCTGCGTAGGTGGGCTGTTGGGAAGGTAGGAGAACATGGGCAGTGTCCCTGGGTTTACTAACAGCTTGTGAGATTAGTCTGGTTAATGAAGCTTGAGGTGTACTATTCAGCCCCTTTCAAGTTTGTCCCAGCATGAAAAGACATTTGCTTGCAAGAACGTTGTTCAGGCTTACTTCTGTGGTTTGATAATTTAGGCTTGACTTTTGATTTTGCCGGGTCAGATAGCTGGGTATCCCTCAAAGGAGGTTTGCCTGCCTTTGTTCAAAGAATGCGGCTTTTGGTGGTTGGCTTGTTTTTAATAGCAGAGGTGTGCATGGTTTTTAAATGCTGTTTGGGGCTTTCTTGTACCACGAGGTGAAACTCCGAACGCTTGCAGTCTCAAGGGTTTTTAAATACGTGCTCATTTTCATAACTGCCTTGTCAGTAGGACTGGTTTGGGTGGAGGCTGAGGGGGCTGAAAGGGAATGTTTTTGTGGGGGAGACGGCTCCTGGCTGTATGGTTTCTGTACCAGCTGTGGGGTGTTACTCCCTGTGTTTTTCTGAGATAGCGTGTTGCCCAACCTATGTAAAAGTGTAGAGCTGATGGTTCACATCGGTCTAGATGAGCCCTGGTTTCTGAAAGGATCGTGAGATGTTATCGTACTGCTCACCTGCTCTCCTGTGGCTGAACTGGGCTGCAAGGGATCAGCAGTGGAACCACTTCTGTTCCTAGTGAATTGTCATTCCATAATTAAATCACGATAATGGCCGTTTAAACAGGAAACTTGACTTCTCTGCCACTCGCTTACATAACAAGTGACAGGAAGCAATAAAATATTTCAGCATAAATCCATCAGCGTGTTCAGGTCCTTTAACAGCTCCTCTTTTTTCCCTGGTGGAATAGGTAGTATGTTTCTGTTGGTCAGTGCTTAGAGCAGGCTCTGCACTTGACTGTAGCGTGAAAGGCTGAACCATACGCTAAAGGAAAGGGTTGATCTAAAGGACAGCACTGCTTCGCAATTTCATACCGTTTCTTTGCTTGCTTGTGAAGGGGCTGGACTCGTAGGTGAATGCCTTATTCTTGTGATAGCAGTCAGCTGTCAGGGCTTTGAAGCTCAGCGAAATGTGAATTGGTAGATACTGGGGCAAGACCAGAAACTAGCTTCTGCAGTTTCCAGCTCAATGTACGTTGCACGGGGCCTTTAACAAAGGACAATGTTTCTGTTTCCAAACAGCTTCTAACTCACAGCTGCTGTCTTCATCTCCCAAAAATGTCATGTATGTGAAAGAGATGACTCACAAGAGATTTTTAAGGATGTACTCCAGGGACCTGCAAAAAGTGCTTCGCTAGCATACGTGCTCGGAGAGCAAGATCTGTTTTGCCGTGCACAAGTTTGTGGATATGTTTGCACGTGAGCAGCAGTTCTGCCATCGGTGGGGAGAGACTGGGCAGGAGAGAGAAGTAGGAGTGGATGTGTGAGTCCAGCTAAGCAAAGCCTGTGCTGGGTGTATTGTTTAACTGAGCTGCAAACAGCAAAAGGCATGGTTTTGATTTCAGGTCTCAACTGTCAGGCTTTGAGTTCGTGCTCTGAATTCCTGTTGTGTAAAAGCTTTTCTGGAAAAGAGTCAGAATATAGATGAGAGAAAGTCTAACATACAGGCTGACAAAACTGCCATTACTAACCGGCTTCTTCACAAAATGGCCACTGTTTCTGCTCGAGCGGAGCACCAAGTAGTTTAAACCGAGAACAGTTAGTGGTGGAGATAAGCTTGGAAGTCATCGGTTGGGACAGCCGAGAGAAACTGCATATAATAATAAAACATTATAGACTAGAAGATGTTAGCCAGCTCTGACTATGGTCTCTGCCTACTACGCGTCGTATGAGCAGATAGTGTTATTTTAAAATACGTGTTGCAACTGTGGTGTGCCACATTGCCTTACTTCATGGCTTAAATGTGTAAGTGTCTAGTGCAGTTCCTATACTAGAAGGAGAAAGTTGCCATAACAACTGAATGAAATCAATTAGAGTAATAAGCAATTAAAATCTCATCCTTAGTGTTGCATAAACATAGCATTTTGCTCATGAATTATTAGTAATCTTGCCTCTAGACCTGTATGTTCAGTTCCTGATTTGCAGTCTCAACAATTTTTGAATTAATGAAGCATTTAATTTCTCCTTCAAAGAGTGCTGGTGGGGTTTTTTTTGGCTGCGGCAGGTACGTCTTCATCAGAGACGTGTACACTATTAAAACATCTAAATGAAGGAAGCATTCCTGATGGGATTTCCAGAGCACACGGCGCTGGCTTCATTCCCACCCAGTGAAATCAATGGGAAAACTAGCCTATGGTGAGAAATTTTGCCCTGGACCTAGAAAAGAAAATGCAACTCCTTCCTCTGTCACACGCTTCCTCCTTGACCTTGTGTGTATTTCTGAATCGCTCGCTTCCTTTGTTGCCCCTCAGTAGAACAAAGATAGGAACAGCTCCTTGCTGTAGTTCTCAGCTGTCAAGGATAAATCAGCTGAAAACGGAGAAGGACGTAGCGGTTGTGGAAGGGCGGGATGCGTAGGGGCCCGTGAGAAAATAGGGCTTGCAGGCTTTGGTGGGAGTGGATCTAGGCCACCTGTTTCTTCTCAGCGGGACATTTCCTATAAAAAGATGTGCCCGGGTAGGGATTCGGGCTCAAATGTAACATCGGCTTTGCTGGCGTGGCAGGACCGGCGTTACCACCAGTTGATAACATCCCTCGTCTGCCCCAGTTGCTGTGGGAGGAGGCATTCGGCATTTTCCAAGTACAGATGCCCTCTGTTTGCCGGGAAGGCCCTGTGCTGTGCCTTGAAGGGTCCCATTTCTCTAACAGCCCCGTGTGTGCACCTACAGCTTTGCCCGCCGTGCGTTGCAGGTGGAGATGTGGACCAAGCTGAAGGGAGCTGCAGTCGTGCAAGTTCTGCGAGGGTGGAAGCGCAACATCTCCGTTTACTTTGCGAGAGCCTGTGTGCTCGTTCTCTGAGGATTTCATGTAGCTGTGAGTGAAATGTTTCAAAGGTTAGAGTTGAATTTATAATCCCAAGCCTCCAAGGAACTTGGGAAAACATTACTGTGGTCTAAATAGCAGTCTTCTCATGTACAGTAACTGAGCCGGGGATCTAGGAAGTCTTTTTTTCATCGAGAGCTCAATTATTAACCATGTTGAGAAGCGAAAGGACTTGGGGGTGATCCCTGGTTTTGGCTTGTTGTCCTGCCAAGATTACAAAAGCAAAGGCCAGTGGCCTACTGGTTTGTGCCGCGGATGATCAGCCCCTAGGTGTGGTTTACATGCCAACTCCTTGCCCGAGACAGTGGCACGGTGTCGGACAAATGGGAGGGGGAAAACTGTTCTGTGACAAAGAGCAAAGCAGGGCGCTCGTCCCTCGCTCTGTCAGGGAGCAAAGGGACGCGGCAGGTCCCAGCTGATGCTCCCGCAGCAGCTGCGTGCTGTCCCTCACTCAAACCGTGTTGTAAGAAGCGATTTTGGTGTATTGCTCATGAGGCCGAGACCTCCCCTCCTTGGAATGTCACTTAGCAAAATTCTGCGGTGCTGTCGTAGCAGAGGCACTATCCCGCGCACCCAGAGCTCGTCCGTCTGATGCCTTTTGCTTTTCTAAGCTTTTGTTGTTCCATTAAATGTAATCCTGCCACCTTTATCCTCTCTGGGTGATAGGGAAGAGCCACGCACTCAACGCTGTACGTCCAACAGGAGCTACTTGTATCAATTGTGAAATCAAATGTGGCTCCGTTGAAGGAATTTGGTTTTGGTTGGTTCTCAGGATGTGTGTTTTGATCGGTTACCTCCACAGCCTACTGTTGCCACTGGAATAGCTGTTTAGTAGCCTTAAAAGCCCTAGTTAGGGATTCAGTCTTGCACCCCAAACGTTCTCATTCCACACTAGTTCGCAGGGTGTTGTTGAAGAAAACACCAAGCAAGTGATGGCGGTGATGCATCCTCCTCTGATCCGTACGCGTGTACGCTGTGGGGCTCTTCATGCTTACGAGAACACGGATTTCTGCTTCAAGGTAGAAAACATGCACGCCTTATCCTGCCGAGGATGCGCAGTCATAGAACGTGTCAAATGCTTGTTCATAGTTAGCTGGGTGCTAGCCAGCTATTAAGTATGTTTGTCATTTAGGTGGGAGACACCTTTGCCCCAGGTATGTTCGACGGGGGAACGTTCTCTGAAAATAATCCCTGGTGTGAATATTTGGCATGAGGGGTGGCTTCCATCTGAGGGTCTGGGTGCTGCGATTTTCTGATCTGGATGAACAGAGCATATCTCACAGACTTGCTCAAAAGTATGGTTAGAAACCAGTACCATTTTCTTTCCTCCACAACTTTTTCCAAACAAGGTAGCTGTAGTATTAATATTGGGACTGTACTAAAACCATTTTTTTCTTTGGTTTTACATTCCCGTTGCTTGCTATTAAGGCTGATTTGGGGTAACTGGCAAAGACTGAGGCGTTCTATTTTTATGGGCAGCCTATGGATGATTCTTAAAGTGTGTACCGTGCCTTAAATATCCAAGTGGGGGGAAATGCACTTTCACTCTTCTTCCACGTGGTTTGGTTAAGGAGCTGATAAAAGACAAGGGTCAGTGCAGAAGAGAGCTCTTCCAGTGATGAGCACAACGCTGAGGCTTTCTGGTTCGCAGCGAGACAGTGCAGAAAATGGTTGAATACTGGTGATCTTCCACAAGTTTCTAACAGGAAGAGAACGTTCCCCCCCCTTTGGCAGCTTATGGGATTATTTTGGTTTTCTAGAGGAGGGTTTGAGAGGCAGGGGCTTTGGATTTGTCTTTCCACTCTGCAGCTAGACAGCTTTGAGCTCATAAGAAGGAAGAGGGAAGGAGAAGGAGGAATACTGTGCTAAGTCTTGGACCTTGCTTATAACATCTTTGTTTATGTGCCTGTTGTGTAATGACACAGTCACTGCTTGCAGGTAAGTTTCCTAAGGCTTGTGGCTGTGGTTTTTCTAGAGAAGGGCCCATCTTCCCTCCCGTCATCCATGGCTGTTCAGAGTGTGTGGTTTCCTACAGACTGGAAAGGTTGGTTAAACTGTTTGCCTGGCTTAAAAATGATATGGGCTGGATTCCTAGCTTTGCCTTGGGTTTTCAGTGTGACTTTTGAGTAGCTGCTGTCCCACCCTACAGAATTTTAGCTAACGGTCCCATTTGCAAAACGAGAATGGCAAATCTCTCCCTGCCTTTTTTGTGTGCGGGATGTGTTACTGCATGAAGCAAGTGCGGCGTGCTTATTTGCTGTGTACGTAGTGTATCTTACTTCCATTTGCATATAGCAGTCTCGCCTGGTATCTTCGGATACAGCTAAATACAAAGGATCACTATAATTAAGGGCAGTTTTGTTGGCTATAATAATGTCTGGGTTCTTATCCTCTCGTCTACGAGCTGATTTAATAAACAACAACTTACCTGTGGTGGTAGTTTAGCACTCTTCTTAGATCTCCAGGATGAATATGGATTAATTCCTTCCAGGGGAATAACAGCAGCTTTAACTTCCACTGGTGTGTAATCTCTGCGGCTGCTTCTCTTATTTCTTCAAGTCACCTGGCAGCAATGCTTGACTCCCGAGTGCCTACGGTCAAGTGTAATCCTTCAGCTTTTCCTCTCTGGATTGATTTAGCGTCAGAGCTCTTAGTCCACAGCTGCTGGTTACGTGTCACCGTGCGTTCTCTGGCGTTTCCCTCTTCCACCTTCCAGCTCCTCCAGCAAGGTGCTCCTGGAGGCCAAAAATCTCCATCTGGGTGGACAGTCACGCTGACCGGCCCAGAGCCTTCAGCCAGATTCAGCTACCAAAGACATCAGGAGCTGGGGTTAGCGCGGGGTCTTGTCCCCTGCTGCCTTTCTTCTCCAGGGACCCTTTCAGCACTCCTAGGACTTCAGGACCCGAGGGAAAAAATCAGTAACAGCTGGCTACGGGCTTAACAGGGCCAAGCTGCTGCTCAGCTCAACCAGGTTTTGTGATAACATGGTCCTCGGGGTGCAGCGGGAGCTTTCGCTCAGCCGGGGATTTGGTCTGAGATGTTTGCTGATAAGCTTTGATCTTGCCAGGCCATAGTTACAGAAAAACCATTGGATTTGATATGTGTGGTTGAAGAAAAAGCAGGCAATTAACCTGCCTGGTGATCAGAGAATGGGAGTGTAGAAAGTGGGGACCTTTTTATTCCTGCTTCACCGATCAGATAGGCTGCTGGCAGCTGCGCACGCAGTAAGCACCTGTTCACAAAGGTAAATTTGGGGAATTAGATGCAATTAAGCAGGACGTGGGACCAGCCATTCCTGTGCAGAATGCTGCTGTTCGACGTCTGGGTTTAGAAAACATTTCTTTAGGATACCACCTCTCTTTTCCTCAGCGACCCGCTTCGGATCCCTCTCTTCAGTCTCTCCAAAAAGAGACAATGTCTGTCTGAGACAGGGACTGCCAAGGTGTCCTATTAGTTCCTTTAGGGTGACTTGTAGATCCTTTAGGGGGGATGGTTGGTTGCAGAGGCTGCTGAATATGTGCAATTCTACAGACGTGCCCTGCTATGAAAAGCCATCGCCACTTCTCTGGGCCTGAAGGAGAGAGCGAGCAGCGGCTGCAGCTCCGAGAGCACCGTGCCGGAATGTCAGGAGAGGTGGGGAGGAGCGTGAGGCACCAGTGTCAATATATCGAGGGCATGAGCAGCGTGGAAAGCCTTTCTCTGCAAACCGGCAGTCTGGAGAAGGATCTCGGTGTTTGAAGGTGCCCTCGGAATAAGGAAGCCTGGTGGCCTTCTCGGGAGTTGATGGAGACGGAGACTAGAGTGAGAGAGGTTGGACTGGGGCAGGAGCAAGGGTAAACCAATGCTGCAACCCACAAAGAGGCATCTGAGCTGGCTTTGCCAGGAGTATTCCGAGGGGGAACCAGGGTCACTTGCCGCTGCTTTTTGCCATTTCTTACCGTTGCTTTCGGAGCAGCAGGTTGCTGTCCAGGTGGGGACAGCATTCTCTCTCTCCCAAGGACATAGCCCTGATTTAATGTGTACAATCTCTCAATCCTTTCATTCTTTTCCCTTCTCATGTTGGAAGACGAGACAAACAAAGCCCTTCAGCCTCCCCTTCCCTGTCATCTCTCTGCCCTGGGCAGGATCTCCAGCCAGCCTTCTGGTACGAGCACCGTTCTTCAAATGCAAATAGTGAGCTGTGTCTAAATGAGCCCCAGTGACACTGTTATATTCCGTAGGGCTGGACTTTCCCCAGGAGCTCAGCACTAACCCAAGCCCTGCTGTCCTTGCTGATGCCACCGAGGGCTTTCTGCTCTGCCTCCGTAAGAAATGCACCCCTCGGACGCGTATGCAGAGTTGCAAGACGGTTGATGAGGGGGTTGCGTTTAAAATGGGATGCTCCAGTGGCCAAGCTATAGCTGGCCTGTAATTCTCAATAAAAAACATTCAAAGGCTTGACTGTTAAAGTAAAAGTCCTATTTACACTGTGCTGGGTATACTGATGCACATTTTAATTGGGGTTTTTTGGGAATTTTTTTTTTGTACCGTCACTGTTGTTGGAAAGCGACCCTGTGTAATGGAGAATTTGCTAACGCTCCTACTCTATTTAATGGGCTTTGACCACAGCTGCTGTAGAAGCCTGGCTTCTCAATGCCCCTGTGGTTTATCTGTTACAAAAGGTCCACCTGAAGGCACGGGGCCGAACTCTTTCTCTCTACAGCTTTCAGTTCTCAGAGGGTTAAAGCCACGCCACTTCTGGTCATAAAAAAATTTCTGCTTCACTGGGGTTCAAGCTTTTATGTTATTGCTTTCTTTTCATCTTTCCAGGCCGATCTTTTAGATGCTGTGGCGTGTAGAGCACTTAGGTCAGCGCTGGCCATTGCCTGATGTATTTGCTCTATCGTCAGTTTAGCTCTTTTGACATTATTTCTTGAGCTGCGAGCAGTAAGCCAGCCCTTGTTTTAGTAAGCAGTAGTGGATGACAGTGCTCTGTATCTGGTACTTATCCCTCAATGGATGTCCTGCGTGCCTTACGTTCTATAAAAGGCAAATAAAATGCTTTGTGAAATGTATTGCTGCTTGGAGGTGTTAGGTTGTCAGCTCTGGAGATCAAAGGCCTTTTTCAAGTAGCTAACAGCAGCACACGCTTTTCTGTTCTTCTTCTTGTCCGTGCTTCAAACCTGACCTCACGAGGCTGTTTTTTGAGAAGCACGTTCATGCTGTAGAAATTTACCCAGCTGAGTAAAGCCGCCTTCCCACCCGGTTGGAAAACCCCGTGCATCTGCAGGCAAAATTGGGCCTGGTGGTTTGCAAGGCAACTAATTCTGTATGAAAGAACCCGCACATCCCTGGGCTGCTGCCTCTGTCGGTGCCGTGTGTGTCGGGCTCAGTCTTCCAGTGTCATCTTGGCTACGAAATAGCGAAAGGACGGGATTAGTCCCTGCGGTGTTGCATCACCCAAGGATACTCGGGATTCACTATCTCTGGAGGAGCTGAAGAAGGGGCGGTAGGTAGCTACAGGGACTTGCTTTTGCAACAGTTCTTGTAACACATTCCCAATAAATCTTAAGTCTGGAGTGTGGCCGGTCTGTGCTCCAGCTGCTGGTCCAGCTTCGTCGATCCCATCAGCACCGAACTGGGGCTGGCGCATCCCGTCTCCTCCGACAGTAACGAGGGCCGGGCTGTAATGGTACGGCTTGCTGTTGAAGCCGAGATTGCTTCTTCAACACGATGCATATGTTACATGCAACTCCTTGAAGAATGCGGCTCAAGTAGGACTGTTCAAGTTCCCAAGAGAGATTTGGATGTGAAACAGGGGCAGAGTTTTTTCACCTATGTGCAGAGAGGGTGATTTTTCCAGTGCCTCCTTCTGCCACTACTTTCTGATGGAGCTGAAGAGACTCATGAGCTCCAAAACTCAGGTCTTGTACATCCTAGGGTTATGCCAGAGGGAGAACTTCAGCTATAAAATACCCAATCAACACCTGACTTTTGCAAATGCTTGCTTAAGTAAGTTCTTATCTTTAGGAACAGGTTTTTGAAAACAAACAAGCAAGCAAAACTGTCCTGCATTACTGTGGGCTGAATTAAAACAAAGTCAGAATGCTCCTGAACTTCAGGAAGTCTGAAATTCAAATCTGCACTTTAAGACTGGGCTAGTCTTTTAATTTCCATTTCAGAAGCGGAAATACCCTGCAGTAGGTTGAGCCAGGAGTAATCGGCCAGACCTAGTGTCTTAACAGAAAGTTTTGAGCAGACAGACGTAAGCAGAGATCACAAAGTATAAGATGGAGAATGTCTATTTTGCCATTTTATCTTTAGTCACAAGCATTTTTAGAGCTGCCTAGTGATGCCGATTGTTTTGTGTGTACGTGCCGGGAGGTGGAGCTAGGCTGGAGCACAATTTCCAGAGAGTGAGGATTAGAAGAAACCATTTCCCATGCCCTCTCAAGACCAGAGAAGGAATGTCAGATTCGGGACATAAGACTCTCCCATTAAAGGACTGAAAATAAACTGTTTTGAGGAGGATGTAAAGAAAAGTTGAAAGGAAGAAGGGGGCCTGGTGAGTCATCTCCCATCTGGCCTGCAGCCCAGCGCATCCTTGAGACACGGGTCCCCCACACCACGAAGCTGTGCCAGTCTGCTCCGCGTAGCCATCCATGACGCAAACATTTGGTTTCCAAAATCCCGACCTAGCGAAGAGCTAACTCGCTGGAGCCGCCCAAGCCCAGGGAACGCCCCTGTGGAACAGCCTTGAGCCCGGGTCTCCAGCTCTGTACTTTGGGCTGACCCGGTTAGCGCTGGGAAGGAAGTGTCGCAACGTTCTCTGATGTGTCCGAAGAGCAGAGCCTCAGCAAATAGTTTGTTTTCACTTTCCTTTTACCTCAGCTGTTGGTTTTTTCCTATTTGGTTCTAGCACAGGTTTTCATCCTCAGCTCACTGTTGCCTTCCCTGGCCTTCATCGGGTAAGGTCTTACTTAAGCAACAGGCTTGCTGAGGTTTGGATTTTAGAGCAGCTCCTATGGGAGACGAAAAGCCGGGCTGGAGGAGCGTTTCTTCCCCCGTTTCTAGCATATGTAAGTCATGCAAGTCTTTCTGGTACACATTTGGATAGGTATCTATCTGTGATTACTTACCTGAACCTCCCGATAGCATTGCCATGCCCTTCTGGGTAAAAAACCGGGACAATTTATGTCCCTGCCAGCAGTTTGAAACTCTCAAAATGCTTCAAGTTGTTAAGGGCGGCAATCCTTTCATCTTGCCAAATGAAGGGAAACAAAAGTGAGAGGGGAACAAGAACTTGGTGGGGTTTTTACCTTCCTGGAGCTGGGAAACTCTTGGAGGACAGATTCCTCTATGGCAAAAGAAAGCAACAGAGGATGCCTTTGCTATCGATGCAGTGGCATGATAATGGCAAAATACCAGCACTCGTCGTGGATAAGCTATCAGACTGTTTCCAAGAGGAAGCTTTGGACAGGAATCCAAGTTCAGAGGTAGAATTTGTAGTTTTAAATTGATCAGCACAATAGGTAGTTGCTGAGTACCGTGCCCTTGCTCACCTGCGGCAGCTCAATGGGCGGCAGCAGGCAGAACCCCACGGGGTACAGTTACTCCCTTCGCCATGAAGGATGCACGCGAGATGTACCGTGTCTTGCACCGCCAGTGGTGCCTGTGCCCGGCCTTGTCAAGGAGTTGTTGCCTTTCTCCAAGGCTGTTCTTTTACAGTCTTCCAGTGAAATTGCTGCTGACAGCGGGGAAAGACCCAGTCCGGGGTAGCCGGGTGCCTTTCAAGCCCTTTCTTTCAAGCACCCTTGATAACTCAGACGCGGCTGTTTTGCAAATCCCTTGTTCGGAGTGTTCTCTGAAGGTCGGAGGCCTTTCTTTTCCTGCCTGCTTCCACGTTTACATCCACAGCCCACCCAAGCCTCTCCTGGGCCTTTATAGACTGCTCGATTCCTGCACCCGTACCTACCCTGTTGCCAGCTGTGTCGTGGGCTGGCCTGTCTTCAGAGGAGCAAATGACGATGCGACCACAAAATGCTCTTTAGGGGATGGCGTTTTCACTTTGCGCGTGTGTTGCTCAGCAAGATCGACACCAGCAGCATCGCCTCAGCTGCAAACCTGAGCAGAGAGCGCAGGGTCCGTCCCTTTCAGAGGGCAGGAGCTCTGGTGGCATCAATCTCGCAGATACGCTCAGCCACATCAGTCCTGATTTTTTTGAAACCGCGTAGATAGGCGAGTCTTCTGCAAGCTAAAAGCTGGCCCAGGGATGCCCGAAACGTCCTCTTGGGGAAAGGCAACACGCTCAAAGCCTAGACACAGATGTTCCCTGTTTGCTTATGCTTCATGCCAGACTGCTAAGAGTAATAGAGCCGCTTCTGCAGGGGGATAGAGGTAAACCTGCAGGGAAGAAGTACTGAGTGACAGCTGTCGTAGTCTATAAAATAGCCTGTTTGGGGAGGAAGGAGCAAAGAGGAGTCATTCGGCCACCCCATGTCTTTAACGTTAGAAGAGGGAGCTGCAGATTATCCTCTAAAAAGGGGTTTGTGCCTGTCTGTGATTTTTAAACGGGGCGGGGGGGGATAATTTGCGGGAAGGCTGGGTGGAAACGCAGGGCAGCAAGGCGAAGATTGGGGACGTGGTAGTCTTTTCTTCCGTGTGCAGTTGGTGGGAAATGGCAGGGGAATGCTTTCATGTAGGGGAGCCTGTCAAGAGAAGAAACTGTAGGATGAAAACAGATGTTGAGAGATATGATTTCTTAACTGGCTTCACAGCAGCTCTCTAGGGAGTTCGAGGGCTTGACAGAAATCAGACTTT
>JANZLQ010000007.1:8256503-8270709 GCA_026212715.1 Elanus axillaris
TTCCAGCAGCTTCTCACAGAAGCCACCCCTGTAACCCCCCCGCTACCAAAACCTTGCCACAGAAACCCAATACAGGTTTCAAAGATCTGACCGGTTTCTCTGGCTCCTTCCAATGTTTTGACTTCTCAACGCAGCTGTCTTCCTTCTTTTTCTTGGATAGGGGTTGGAATTAGGAGCTATTCCTGTTGGGCGCTGGGTTTAAGTCAACTAGAGTGATTAGATACCCTCAAATGCAAAGGTTTTGTGTTTCCCTGTAGGTTTTAAAAATCGCTCTCAGGTTATTTTTAAGCTGTTATGATGATCGCTGACCCTTCGTAGCCTCGGGCTCTCCAGCGCTGTGCAAGGTACCATCTTCTCGTACACGCAGTCACCTGTGCCGACTCAAACTAAACATCGCGGTTCGCGATGGATTGTGTCTTGCAGAAGTTTAAGGCAAAGCCGTAGGACAAGCCATCGGGTTTTTGTTTATTTGTGTGGATTTCTAAGGTAGGAATGAACCTCAAAAAACCCAGAACGTGCCTCATGGAATGCTCCTCCTTGAGCAGCCTGTAGAGACAGAATTAGCGGTGCGGGTCTATTACCACAGCCCGTGTGCCTTTCCTCCTGCTGCCAGGTATTTCGGAACTGGTCGCTTTGCCTTGCCCCAGAAGCTAATCCGGCCCTTTGTCCATCGTGAGCTTCTCATACTCTGAATAGTAACGCCTCTTCCTTCCTGTTGTAAAAATATAGTTGTGTTCAAAAGCAGGATTAACGCAGCAATTGTAAAGAGGGATAGCTGTATTATCCTACAGGGTTGTGGCAAATAGCTGGACTGCTTCTTGTAGTACCCACGCCGTTATTTAGCTTACTCGCGTTCCTCCCCACCTCTTCCACCACATCCACGGGACAGAGAAGACCTGTGCCCCCCTCTCTGTGGATGCCCTGCTCTCCCTTTTTCCTGGGGCAGCATGTTTCCGAAAGAAGAAAGAGCCTGGGGCTCGCTACGATGAGGCAATTTGGGCTGAACCGAACTTAGGGTGCATTTACATTCGTGTCTCGGTTTGGATCACTAGGGTTGGGTGGCTGGGGGTTTTGTTGTTGTTGTTTTGGGGGGTGGTTTTGGTTTTTTGGTTGGTTTTTGTTGTTGGACCAAAAATCCCCAGCATCCCTGCTTACAGTGCTGTGCTTCATCCTACGGGCTGGTCCCCACGGGCATGAACTTGGTTCCCTTCCAGCAAAACAAAGCGGGACGACAAAGCGCATTGGAAGTGGGCTGCCCTCCAGTGGGTGTTTGGTCTACGAGACCGGACTAGGCTGGGTCAAGAAGGAAAATGAAAAAGCCCCCCCCCCCGACACGTGCATAGAGTCTGGGTGCCTGGTCTTCAGACTGGTCAGTGCTTTGCAGGTGTCACGTTGGTCCAGGCTGCTTGCTGATGTAGACGGGACTGGAACGGTTCCTTCTGACCTTAAGGGAATGAATCACTGTGTTGAGACGAGCATGGAAGGAGGAGGAGAGTAGTAATGAATCCTTTCTGGAGTGCTGGGAAATATACAGCAGGAGAAAAATTTAATGGGAATACCCGTCTTCTTTAGGCTGAGATCAAGCTGGGAGCTTTCTTCCCTAGATCAGCTTCCTTGGTGTGCACCTGTGAAAAATCAGTCTGGTTGGCTAAAAACTGTTTTTTCCACTGTTTTCCATTTGCATATGGCTAGCAGGGGTGGGAAACTTCAGGTCTGGGATGGGAAACCTTTCTCGCACAACAAAACTTCAAGCTTGGAGATGTTTGAGTCAGTGCCTGCGAGAGGCAGTCACCCGAGCCGCGGGAAGCGGGGTATGAAGGGGGGGATGCACAAATAGCTTCAGGGACATTCTGGATCCAACCCAAGGCTGCGCCCTGCGACAGATGTCACTTTTTAGGCCTTATTAGTTTTCAGGGTGTGTTTTGTAAGCGACAACCAAGATAAAAGCTGAGGAAAGATCAAAGCAGATTTCATGGTTTCTATGGGTTTATGCTTCTTGGTTTCACTTTTCAGTATCTCCCTAAGCCTTTCTTCTCTCCCTGAGTGCTGTCCTTTCATCTGCCTCCCGGCTTCCACCCGGCAGGCGAGAGCTCGCTGACCTTCCATCCTTGAGCATGACTTGCGAGGTCAACCAGCCGTTCTTTCATCCCTGCAGACCTGAAGCACTGTTGGCTTATTTTAGCTGTGAGACAACTCCTTTCAGTATCGATTCTCTTAGCTGGCCAGATTTATGTCCTTTGCAGAAGTTGGGCTTGAGTTTCTCCTTCCCTGTTGAGAGCGTCTCCGGGTAGCTGCGTTGGCAGCGTGCGCAAGGCTCTGATGCCCAAAGTGCTGATTCAGGGGTGCTGGGTCCAAGAGAAACAGCTGGGAAGGGGCTTTCCAGGGGGAGGTGGGGCCGCTCATCTCCCCAGAAGACATTCGTATTGCAGCGACGTGGTTCCTTCTCAGTGGAGAACTGGATTTCCCCTCCTTACGATGTGCACTTCTACTCGCTGCTAGAGAACAGTTGCTCTAGGCTCGCCTTTTTTTTAACATAACTACTCCTACAGTGGCTTGCAGGTGAAATGTGGGGAAAGCATCTTCCCCAAGGAGAAGGGGTGGGGAGACACGTGGCAAAAAGAGGATGAGGGAAGGCCTCAAAACATTAACTAGACATTAATGAAAGTAAACGACTCTGGGTGTAAGCCCAAGTCTGGTGGTCGAGTTTGGGTCCGTTCCTGGTATGTTAGGGTACAGGGTGCCTCGTGGCAGAAGCAATATACTCGAGTGCCTTGTGCTGCACTGGGGTTGGGACCCCAGCCAGAAACATCAACCCCCAGTAGCTTGGGAGGGGAGGGTGGATGGGGCTGGCACACAGCGGTCCCTCCCGCAGCCGTGGCTGGATGTGACCGAGATGTCCTGGGAGGTGGGACTCCCCCGCTCCCCATGCGTAATCCCATCCCCTCAGCCGTTTCCCACGTATCTCATCCTTCTCCTTCCCCACAAACTTTTAATAGCTGAGTATCCTTCCACCCCTCGCAGACCCCCCTGGCCCCTCAGCATTGATCAACCCCGCAGGATGGCAAGCGTTCGCCTGTGCCTGTCTGCGGCTGGGACCATCAATCCCCCTCCGGCCCCACCACGTCGGTCTTCCACAAGTAGCACGTTTCAGTGCTCCGGATTGTGCTTACAGGTACTTTGCCCTGCTGCTAGCGGGCCTAGGACTTGGAGAGGCATCCATAGACGTGGTAGGCAGAAATGCTTGCCGCACAGGGCTAGCGAGGCTCTCAAAGGTAGCTGGGCGCGTCCTTCTCCGTTGGCCATGTCACTCAAACTGTACCAGCTCTATAGAGCAGATCTTGGTGGAGGCAGCCATGCATTGCCAGGACTAGTGCTCGGGTGGCTTCTCTGCATCTCTTCACTTCAGAGCAGGACTGTGGCTCATCTCGTGGTCCATTTACCTGGTCATCCTGCCTCGTTGGCTTCATGTCCTCTATGTAGCTCATCCCAGGCTGTGAATGCAGCAGGCTGTGGTCTCTGAGTGCAATTCCCACTTGGAGAGGTGGGTCCTGTGGGCAATGGGGATTTGCAAACCCCTCGACTAGCTTCTTCCACCTTTGGGTTACTTAATCAGCCTGGACCTCATCAGGCGAGACCCTCCTTTGAGGTGGGGAGCTGGACCTCACGTGTGGTTGGTGAACTTTGCAAGTAGGGAGGACATTACTCGGCCAGATGGGAAATGTCAAGCTACAAGATCTAAAAATACCACTTTGAATGGGTGGAAAACAGCGGAGACGAAGGTCATATATGCTGTGGCAATCAAATGCAGATAGCCTGGAAAGAGATGACATTTGTTGTGAAATGAGTCATTACCTTACGTGTGAAGCGGAGATGTGCCACTAGACATCAGCGAGGTTGGTTGTTGTGGCTGAGGAAGCTTGTGTCAAGCTAGAAAGGAAGAGGCACTATGTTTCTGAAGATGAGCTACTGTCTTCTGACTTAACCAGTAGAAAAAGGGTCAAGACCATCTAGCTCTACCAGAAATAATAGTTATGGGTTATTCTGCAAGCCAAATAATGTGGACGCAGCTTAATTACTGACTGAACTAAAATGGAAACCACTAATATTTGGAAAAACAAAAAAGTAAAAAAAATACCACTTTAAGCAAGCCTGCCAGCTTCTAGCGGCATTTATCAAGATGTCAGACTCTGAGGAGAAGGGGAGGAGACCTTAGGTTGGTGGTAGGGCTGTTGCTTAGTGTTTGCCGGAATAAATTACCCGAACAGGATGTAATTCGGATCAAGCAATTAAAATCTGCGTTCAGGAGGTGGCTCCCTCAGGTATGGAGGGGAAATGTGCTTGCATACCAGCATCTTGGTTGTATTTCTGGCCTTTGTGGCATTTTGGGTACCTCTTTCCTCCTTGTCATGCGCAGAAAGGTCCAACAGTAAAAGCTCATGTGAATCCTTCTGTATCGTGGGAGTACCCTGCGTCTAATTCCTTTTTCCAGCTGCCCAGCTAGTGGTGCAATTGTTGACACAGATGCAGAAGACGGCTAAAACCGTGAGCTGCCGCGGTGATGTGCTCGATACCCAGCCTCCCACCGGCACCGTGGCATCGGCTGGATCGTCAGCGCTGCGGGACAAGCAGGCGATGTAATCCTGCCACTCTGATTCAGCTTTTTCTCTTTAGCACCAGTTGCATAAGTCTCCTGAAGCGCTGGAGCATCCTCGCCGGCATTGCAGCGTCCTCTTCCTATTCCAGGGAAAGGCGCTGGGGGTTGTGGGGGCCGCCTTTAAGTTTGGAAACTTCCCATTTTGCGAAGCCCAGGCTAGATGTAGCTTGGGCGAGTTTCCAGGAGCATGTTTTGGTCTAGCCATTGTAATTTAGACCGGGACCACTCCTTCGCTCGCCCAAGAACAAAGTGCTAAAAGCAAGAGACCTTCCTCCCAGCCGGCGGAGACGCGGAGGACGTCGGCTTGAAGTCGCACCAACTACGCAACGAGAGCAGCAGGGCCATGTCAACAGGCACGTCTCGCTTATAATGCGCCGGCTTGCGATTTATTGGCTCCCTTCCTTGTCGCAGCCTGACTTCGTTTCAACTCATCATCGTCTTCCTCCCACGCCGGGGGGTCGAGTCGTCACCAGCGCACGAAGGCCCTATGCAAATCGCTAACGGCGTTCGCTCGGCAGCACCTGCAGCGTCTAGACCGGTTCCTGCACCCCCATGCAAATGTGCGGAGAGGGAGCCGAGGCATTTTTGGTAAAGCTCTTGGGTTTCATGCCCCCTCTGCCTTTTTTTTTTGTGCCAGGCAACACAGAGTTTTCTGCTTTTCCGGCGTGCCTTTTGAGGAATAACGCTGCTCCTCTGCTTCGTGTTCGGTTCGTTTCGGATTAACTCGTATTTGAAACAAATGGAGAGCTTCAGGCCAAGAAGAAGTGTGGGGGTGCCGGGGTATTTCTCCAGCGTGCTTTTCTAGCAGCAAGTGTAAATTAGCACAGTGGTCCGGGGATTTTCTCCATTTGCATCTCTGGGGTGGACGGGGTGTCCCAGAAACTGTCCCTGCTCGGGTGCCGGGTGGCACGCTCTGACGTGCTGCTGAACGTCTACTACGGCTCTTCCTTTGGCAGAAAGCACCCGGTTGCTGCTCTGCAGAGGTCCTACGGCTCAGGATTGACCGGGGAGGCAGGGATATCAAATTCACGTTTCTTCAAAGTTTTCCTTAGTTTCTCTCACCCCAATGGAGGTTTTGTTCTTGCTCTGAGCCTTTCCCCTTCCTCCTTATCCATTCCCTTTCAAAGCTCCCTCTTACTGTATTATTCCCTTTCTTTAGCCCTCAAGCAGCCCAAAGACTCCAGCCCTACTTTTAAAGATGCCCCCAGGAGGTCTTTCAGCCACTTGCAGATATGCAGAGCAGAGGTGTCATCGCACCGCTCTGGTATCCCCAGAAATGAGCCAAAAATGAGATCTTGTCCCCATGCCGTATCACCAGCGAGTCCGTGCACCTTCGCTTGAAGACAGCAAGTGACAGCGAGCTCGATAGGTGGTTTGAACAACCTAATTTTGGACTGATTTTGTTAGGCTATGGCTAATTCTGGTGCTCTCGTGTTGAAATTGCACTTCTATACCTGGCGTCTGGCGCAGTAAAGCACCGTCTGTTTTGCATCCGAGTACAAATAAAACACTGCTGGGTTGGTAACCACCAGCGCAGGGCCCTGGAGATCCACACGTCCTGGTCAGTCGTTCCCTTCCCTTGGGCTTGTACCCTTGCATCGGTGTCATTTTTTTTTTGCAGATTTGTGCTATTAATATTTTGGAGGAAAGGAAGGCCATTTGTGTAAAGGGAATGATTCTTCTTAAAATGCAGCCAGGGGAAGGGACATCAGGGGAAAAGAAGGGCTAAAGATGTTCTTTTCATATGTGGATAAATGAACACAGGCTGGTTGGGAACGTGGTTTTGAGGTGTAGGAGGCACGAGGGGATGGAGAACATCCCAGCAGGGCTGGAAGGAGCCCTGGGCTGGAGACTGGGCACCGCGCAAAATAGCTGAGAGACACTTTTGTACAATAAGAGAGGAACCAGTGCTGTACTCGGGTCCTGGGTGCCTCTGCCTGGGTTTTCATGCAGTGCTGAACTGGTTGTGGCTGAAATAGGTGTGGGTGCAGCTCTCCCTCAGGTTTTGGCAGGAGGCATCGTTCTCTCAGAAGCAGATGATGGACCACAAACCACAGCGGTGTCAATTCACTGCAGTTGGGGTTTTAGGGGGGGGTAGTTATAAAAAAAAAAACCAAACCAAAACAAACAAACAAAAAAACCCAACCCAAACAGCAGGTTTTTCACTCTCCCACAAGGAGCGCTGGGTGAGATGTGGAGAAAGGTGTGCTGAAAGTTCACTTTCTCTCAGAAGAAACCTGGTGGTTTCAGCACGGCCGCGAGGTTTGCCTGCTGCAGACGTCTCTGACGCAGCCTCTTGCAAATCCTCGCGCGCTTGCCGGTGGAGCACGCAGGTCCTGGCCGAAGGGCAGGAGAGCCGGCATCTCCGCAGCATTTACGCCAGGGCTGGGATTCTGCCCATCCTGCTCAAATGTGGAAAAGGGGTTTTGTTTGGCCTTTTTTTTTTTTCCCCGTTGCTCCGCTTAGCTCAGGCCATTTTCTACTCTTCTCGGAAGCTGCCTTGTTGTTACAGACCAAGTTCTCGCTCCATCCCTGGCTCCTGTGTTTGTAGACGCTGTCATAGGTTTTCCATCCTCAACTTTCAGAGGGGGCTCAGGAGTGTAAAACCTCCCGTTTCCATCTGCCAAAGAGCGTGAGCTCTCTTCTTCTTTCCTCACGGGGCTCCCCTACCTCCCCTCTCATTTCCCATCACCTATTTTTCAGTCTCTTCAAGGAAATCTTTGACCTCGCTGAACTAACTTGAGGCTTTCTCTGTGCTGATGCCACTACCTGATGCTGTTTAAAGCAGTTTAATATCTGTAGAAGCACAGCAAAGCCACGCAGCAAGGCACTTCTTTCCTGCCACGTTCCTGGCCTTTGGGAGGTATTTGCAACACGTTTTTGTAGGCCTCTGATTTAGGTACCCACAGGTAGGACATCTGGACGATCCAGTGGGTGTAAAAAAACTTTAAAACACCTACTGAACAGAAATAAAAAATGACTCAAACTCTTGGCTGCAAAGGTACAGCTGCTGCAGAAAATACAGAAGCTGTTAGGATATTTCTAACATGTTTCTGGTGATGCTGGCCTGGATTAAGTCCACAGATCAACATGTGGGCCACTCTTCTGAATTACTGGCACCCAGGAAGCGGTTAGCTTGCGTATAGTCACAGGCGAGGTCCTCACCCTCCTTCTCCCTTTTCAGAATTACCACTCAGCATGCACAAATATTAGCCACCCGCAATGACTGTGAGCTTTTCCTTCCTGAGAAAACACCGCAATGTTTATCAATATATATGTTAGTCATACATCAAAACCACCGTGACTACTACCAAGACAATTCAGAAACCCTGGGATTGCAGCATCTCAGTCAAGTTCTCCTTTCTTGCCGCGTCCACATTTATTTCACCTTTCCTACCCGAAGCAGAAACTTGTAGCAGCTTGAGGACCAGCCAGGCAAATTCACGTCTTCTGGGGCCATGTGGCGGGGATTCACCGAACTACCCCAGTGTCCTGGGGGAAACCCAAGCGCGTTGCTTCAGAGTTGGAGCCAGAGCTGGGCTTCACTATGAAAATCTGCATCTAGGTATGAATCGAGAGGGTATGTCTGAAAGGGAACCGCTGGTTATGATCCGCTCATCTTTGTAGCCACGTAGGCAACGACTGCCGTGCCACCCCAGCGCCTGAAATGGCAGAGCTAGGCCCGCACTTTGAACTGTCTTTCCAGAAGCACCCATGGGCCAGGCCAAGGACGTTGTTGGGCAGCTCTGCCTGCCCAAAGGACGCCCTGATGGCTGTCGCTTCTCTGCAGCCCCAGGGTGAGCGTGTTATTTTTGTCCCGGCGGCGTTGACTTTTCCTACTTGGAAGGGAGCTGCTGCCAAGGCCACCTCTGCAGAGGGGACAACTTCCTCGGGGCTCAGAGCGACGAGGAGGCCCTCCTGTCCTCTCCCTGAGGGACCTGTGGGTTTCATCCTGGGTACAAAGTGAGTTAACGATCACCACGACGGTCATTGAAGACGTGTTGCGAGGACAGGCGTCAAGTAACAAACACACCAGCACAAAGCAGCACACTCTTAGAGGAGACAACCTCAGTGAAAGCACCTGGAATCTGGCATGGGTCTGGGGGCAAACATCTGCCTTAGGCTAAAACTGAGGTCACTGTGGCCAAACTGATGACCCAGGACCCCTCTAAAGCCGCCTCTCTAAATCCATCCAGCTGAGACACCCTTCTGCAGCTCCTACTTCTCTCCAGGGTAGGTGGGAGATGGACACCCGCCCCATAGCCACAGATCTGGGGCACCGTCTTGCTCATGAGTTACCTTGGTCTGCCCACTGCATGTCTCCCAGAAGCTCTCCGTAGCTTCTTCCCGTACCAGTTTCCCTAAGCGCTGCCAGCATTGGTATTGGTTTTCTTCAGTCGTGGAAGAGCCACATTTGGGGCACTGGCTGTGTGCCCCCACTCTGTCCTCTCCGCCATGCAACTCTGGGGAAAGTTGCTTTCACTCCTCTGTTTTCCCCAGCTGTAAAAGCAGGATCATTTTAAAAGTCATTTTTTTGATGCCTCTGTAGCACTTTGAGTAGGTGACCGGTCATCTCTCCCGGTAATTGCTGCCTTCCCCATTGTTTTGCAGACTTTTGTTTGAAGAGACCCCTGCCACGACCCAGCAAAACCACTTAAACCAGTCTCAGGTTGGGTTCCTTCTAATAACTCTCTGCAAGGAAATTGAAAACTCTGAAAGTATTGAACAAACCCCAGTTTTAAAGCTATCTTCTTTTCCACTGCCATAGCAGCAAGGCTCTCATTCCCTCCATAAGACTTTGGAAATGCGTCATGGAAATTGTCCCTGGCCTCTCTGCGACCCTGACTTACAGGGAGTTAAACTCCTCTCTTCTTTGCTTTTGACCTTGATCTCTTGAACGAGGTTTTCACAAGAATTTTGGACCTATCTCGGAGGAAAAAAAAGAGTCTTTAAGAGAAAGACAAGTAGCTTACAGTTTGAGTGGAAGACTGACTTTTATTTTTATTAGTTTACCATTTTCTTACTATATAAATGCTGATGTGATTTGAAAGCTCCAAATTACATTATCACACAACCACAACATTTTTCTTCTGCCCTCTTCCTTCCTCCTTGCCTTGCAAACTTGGCCGCGTGTCCCCTTCCCCTCTTGCTTCCCAGCTGGTGAATTTACCTTAGCCCAAAGTGTTGGGATTACAGGACTGACCCCTTGGGTGCCAAAACGCGTCGCTTTAGTTCTTCAATGGCTTGTTTTGAGGGAAACCCCAAAGACGCTGGGAAACGTATGGAGGAACAAGCGCCAGGCGATGGTTCCCCGAAACGGGCAGCGTACCTCCGTGTGCATAAGGCTCGGAGGATGCCGCGTTGCCAGAACGCAGCCTTAAAGCCTTGTGGGCACGTGGCTCTACGGCACCGTAGGGTTGTGCGTGGTCTGACCTCCCTTTTTACGCGCTCCTACAGTTTCTCACTGCCACGTAACTCGTCTACTTTGGTGTCAATAGTCTGCCTGCTGCCGTTTGATCGTCCCTGCCGTGAATGATGGAGAACTGGCTCACGGACCGTGCCTCTGAGCTGATAATGTAATAAAAGCTGCTTTTCCTGAAACGGTAGGCGGGCAGGACACCTCTAACTAAGCCCAGGCTACTTCAGGTCTGAAGTGCTGTAATGAGCTACTAAATGGGGCCAAATAGGAAGACCCCTGAAGTTACCCCTGGGGCCGCTCCACGGCTCCGTGTGCATCCAAATGGGGATTTGATCCCTTCGTTATCAAAGGGCACTCTGGACACGACGTAGAGAGAAGTTCTCAAGGGCAACAGCAGGGCTGTAGCCCCTCTCCCTCCAGTCCCAGCGCCGCGAGGGCAGAGCTCGGGTCTCGCCCTCGCAAATCCCCGAGTCCATCCCAGCTCCGTTGCTTTTCCTGCTGCCCTTCTCTGGCATCCATCTGTGTTTCACTCCCAGAAAGTACTGGTACCCAGAAAGTCGCTGCTGATAAACGGGCGCGTCAGCACTTGGTCACAAATGGGCAGAGAGGTAGGAATAGTTTGCTTTTTGCTGGTGCTGCTGTACCAGTCATCTCTTGCATTTCCTGGGTGTTTTACTCCTACAGCGAAGTGCTAGATTTGAAGGCTCTGAGTGGAAACGTATAGCAGCAATCTTTATTATTTTTCCCCAGTACGGTGCTAGGCACTTTTGCTGATGTAAGAGAGAGCAAAAATAGCGTGGGGGAATTATAGCCCTAAGAAAGAAATATGTAAATATCTGAGTGCATTAAAAAAACCCTGCTTACCCGGGGTTTGCGCTCCGACTTTATGCTGGACTCTTTTTGTGGTTGAGGGGTAAATGCTAAAGGGAACAAAGGGTGATGTTTGTACAGACGCAGCTAATGAGAAACAGGGTGCGGGCAAGATTACGTGGGGAATCCAAACATGCACTGGATTCCAAGGGCTGGTTTTAATCAATAATATTGTAAATTCGGTTTCTGACACGGCTGCGGGGAGCATCCGAGAAATTACGTCACCTCTTCACGGTCCGCTGGTCAGATGTGACTGCTGAAGTTTGAATCTTGCCGCTTGTGTCAGAGCGTGACCCTCCCAAATAAATAGGGGTGTTTCTTCCCCTGGTTCCTCAGACCATCTCTGGGGGCCGACTCTGCTGCGAGGATGCAAGTGCCGGCTGGGATGGGGACAGGAGCCCCCGGGCTCCTGCAGCGGCGGCTGCTGCTGGTGATGATGATGACGATGATGATGATGATGTCCCGCTCAGCCCACGCAGGTGAGCTTCTGGTGCCTTTGCAGAGATACCCACAGCTCTCGGCTCCCAGCCCGCCGCGGTCCTCGCCATGGCTGGGCATCCACTGCACCCTGCGCCGAAAGGGACCGGAGGAGACGGCGATTCCTCCTGGCCGTTCAGCCCAGGGTGTTTCTCGTAGCCGAGGAAAGAAAGCGACCGCCTTCCTCTGTGAGGACCCGGTTCAGCTTTTAGGAGCTGTGTGAGAGCAGGGTACCGAGGCGGAGGCTCAGATAACAGTTTCTTGCCGTGGTCCCTAAAGCGTTGTCGGTGAAAGCACGGAAAAGGACGGTTTCTTTGGCTCTTGAATAGATTCGGAGTTGCCGCGTCTCTAAATAACGCCGGTTGTCCCTGTAAGTTGCTGCCTTCTCTCTTTCTCAGCCATCCTGGAGGTGAACGGAAACCTCAACTGTAGGTGCGTAAAGACAACTTCGGACTACATCAGTCCAAAGCGATACGAAAGCATTGAGATAAGACCCGTGGGAAGCACCTGCAGACGTACAGAGATCATGTAAGTGCCGCGAGTGGCTCGTGGGGCGAAGCCGGTTTCTCCTCTGGCTCCCGCAGAGCGGTGGGGCCACTGCTGCACCTTTGCTTTTCCCCTCCCTTTCAGAAAACTAAAACTTTTAAAAAACGCTGGCAAGCTCGCTTACACGTCAGGGCTGAGGAGAACATCAGGTCAACTCCGGTGGAGGGAAGGCAGCCGAGCCGACCTGCCAGAGGTCCCCAGGACCTACATGACCCTTTCCAGCAAGGGAAAGCGTGATTTTTCCCATGCTGGTGCTTAGTGGGGAGCGCGCTGGGGGGGATGTTTGCAGGTTGGAGGAAGCATATCCTCGGACACCAAGGCAGGATGAGCCATAAGCAATTTTTCCACCTTGCAATGCTCCTGAGGGCAAACAGCATCTCGGGTCAAGCCCTTATCTCGTTACTCCCGTTCTGACTCGAGCAGTGCGTTAAGCAGAACTGTAAGATTTCTTTAACCGCTCGGCGCTGATACGTTTGTAAATCTACAGAGAAAATTGTCTTTGAACACGCTTCAAGCACAGTCTCCGCTCCGCATGGGAACGTGTTGCATCTTGCTTTTTCCTGACCGTCCTGTGGCTTCCCTCTGTCGCTAGCAGCTTTCTGCGATCTGCTGGCACCGTAAACGAAAGCCGAGCCTTGCAGATCGGCTCGGGCCGCTCGAATCGCTGCTTCGGAGGGGAGGGTAAGGCTCACAAGCTCTCCTTGCATTTCAGAATTAAATTAAAAACCCCAGGGAAAGTGTGCGTGAATCCTGACGCCCCTTGGGTAAAGAAACTGCTGAAGCGTATTGCCAGCACGTAAGTCGCTTTGGTGAAAACCCCGTTGGCTCGGGTGGCCCTGGAGCATCCCGTCCCCTCGGCGGACCTGGGGAGCGCTGGAAGGACCGAGGGCTCTTGGGGGGCTGCGGGGGGCTGAGGGACCCTCTCCTGAGGCGATGCGGGGCGAGACCTCCCTCCGCAAAGCAGCGTTCGGTCGTTCAGCACGCCGATGCCGCCATCGGCGGGTTGTGCTCTCCCCGGCGCCTCTGAAAATATTTTGGCAAAAAAAAAAAAATTAAAAAAAAATATTATTCGGGGGGTGGGAGGTTGGAAACGGCAGGATTAGGGTTTGCTCATCACCAGTGCAATAGCACATCGGTGCTCGGCCGGGAAAGCCGCCCTCCTCTTCGTCATGCCCGGGTTTGCGGCATAGCGCAGGGGGGCTGGGAGACGATGCCCATCCCAGGGAAATGGCAGCGACTTCCGTTAATTTGGGCAGGAGCTTCCTCCCCCCAGGACCCGCGTTTCTCTGCGTTCACACGTTTCTCCTCCTTCTGCTTTTCACAGGAAGAAAAAATAAGTTTCCTGCTAAGGAAGTTGATGCTGAGAGCCCCGAGACGGGCCGGCAGACGTGCAAACCTGGCCGCTCCTCGCTTTGCCCTGGCTTCCCCCTCGCCTTTCCCGAAAACCCCATGTCCCAGCCCCGGCGTCGGCCGCTGGGAAGGGTGGCTCGCTGCTGGCCCCGGCCCTGTGGCAGGTTCGTGGGGTGTTTTTTCCCCCTGCATTCGGTCGCTGGATCAGTGTGAACATGAACCCTTCGTTTATTTACTCGCCCATAGACTGTGAAGCCTTTTTCCATCAGGGGCTGTTCCCATCTCTGTAGGAATGACTTTGTGACTTTTTCCGTGCGAAGCCCTCATCGACGGAGCCTGTATCTGAGTTTTTTATTACACAGCAAGCCGGGTCCTGTCCCGAGAGCTCAAGTCAAATAAAATGGAGGGTTTTTTTGTTTTTTTTTTCTTCTGTTGTATTTTTCCCTGGGCCTCCTAGCTTCGAAGAAACGCGGCAGAGCTTTGATAAACCTGGTTGTCATAGCCTTCCTGGAGCTGAATTTACCGTCATTTGCATCTGGCACTCCTGTGCTGATGCTCTTTCACAGACACACCACAGGCACTAAAATGTGCATTTGAATATACGTCAGGTGAGGTATTTCTACTGTAGGTAGGGGAACGAGAGCAGCACCCAGGCGCATCGCAGGCATGACAAAAAACCCTTTTCCGTGGAGGAATGAGACGGGCTGGAAGGTTTTGTCCAAGGCAGCGACCGTAGCCGGGATGGGGGTCCCAGCCCTGAACTACCAGCAAGGGTCCGGCAGCCCCGGTACAGCCAGTGGGAAGCAAAGTTCCTTCCCGACCTGACCCGTTGAATCCCTTGGCACTGATTTGAGGGCATGATGTTGCTGGCGGGGGGGGGGGGGGGGGTC
>JANZLQ010000007.1:8271082-8306774 GCA_026212715.1 Elanus axillaris
CCCCCCCCCCCCCCCCCCCCCCCCCAAACCCTGAGCTGCTTTTTACCCGCAAGCTCAGCAAGCACTGTCAGCAGGGAACGGAGCTGGGCAAAAAAAACCACCCCGACCCCCACCCCCGGGGCCTCCCGCCTGCGCCGCTGCCTCACTTCTCCTATTTTTCTGGCTCAAATACGGGGATGCTGCCGGGGCGAGGGCGGGGGCCGGCATGGCTGCGTGGGCAGCCCTGCTGCTGGGGGTGCTGCTGGTGACCCACCGCCCCGGGGACGCAGGTGAGGATCCCCGCGGTGGGGACGGAGGAAGGATGCTGGGGAAGGGCGTGAGGTTTTCGGAGGCGGCATCCCGCTGGCGGGGCTTAAATATCGCCAAAGGTCCCTTTGCCAGCGGGGTGAGGTGATCCCGGTGGGATATGGGGAGGGAGGTGCGTTGCCCAGAAAGGGTGTTTGGGGCTGGCGGTGGGTTTTTCGGGAGAGGCGTGAGCCGTGGCCGTGTGCTCCTTTAGCTCTTCTGGAAGCCAACGGCAACCTGAGCTGCCGCTGTGCCAAGACTACCAGGGCCTTCATCTCCCCGCGGAAATACAGCAGCGTCGAGGTCTGGCCGGTGGGGAGCAGCTGCCGGCGCCTCGAGGTGGTGTAAGTGGCTCCCGGGGGGTACCGGCCCCCTCCACCCCCCCACCCCCCCGAAGTATTTTAGTTTTGCGCTTTTTCCTTATGGGAAGCACAGGGGGGGTTGGCTGCTCGCGTGCCCCTCCGCCCCACCGGAGGAGGGGGAGCGACGGTGCCGAAACCCCGCTTGTTTTCTAGGATTAGGTTAAAAAGCCTGGAGAGGGTCTGCGTGGATCCAGACACCCCTTGGGTGAAGAAACTCCTGCAGGACCTCCCCAACCTGTAAGCCCCCCTCCACCCCCCCAAGACAGAGGCTCCCAGCGGGACCAGGGCCATCCCCTGGGGACCAGTCTTCACTTGTTTCTCCTCCCCTTCTGCTTTCGGCAGGAGGAAGAAAGAGGCTCCCCGCAGAGGAACCTGCCACCGATGGGATGGCCAGATGTGCGGGGCGTGAAAGCGGACCCCCCTCCACCCTCCCCTCCATCCCACTGTCGCCTTGTCCCGGTGCGAAGGGGAGTGTGCTGCCGCGTGATGTCCTGAGCCCCCTTTTTCCTTTGCGTTTTGGGCATTTAAGCCCTTGAAAATGCCAGTTCCCAGCTTGCTCGTCCTCCCCGCCCTTGGCCACGCGCTGGGTGGCCCATTCGGGCACAACCCAACAGATCCAATAAAGGCAGCAGCCCGCCGTCGCTTGCATCCCTTCCCGCGGTGTGCCGGGGGCTCGGGGGGGGCTCAGGGAAGCAAGTGTCCCCCCCCCGTGGGACAGGGAGCAGAGCCAGGGGGTCGCCGGCATTTCTCCATCGAGAAAAACACGGCAAGCGGGAGGTTTTAGGATGCGGCCACGACGGTTTCCGCCTTTTTCGGCGGGGAGGTGGCACTGGCCACGTGCAACGGGGGGAAGCGACGGCAGGGAAGTCGAAAAATGGGGCAGCGCTTTTCCACGCCCCGCAGCGCTTCCCAGCCTGTGAAATCCCCGGTGGGGGCTGGTTATAAAGGAACCCCCCGTGGCAGGTCCGGGCAGGTGGCAAGGATGCGGCTGCTGCCAGCGGTGCTGGCCCTGGCCCTGCTCCTGAGCAACTCACTGCCGGGGGACGGTGAGTGATCTTGGGGTGTCCGTCCATCCGTCTCCCCCGCCAAATCCCTAGGAAGAGGCGCTGGGTGCCCCGGATGGGGCTGAGCATGGGCTCCATGAAGCTTTTGAACTTGTCTCTTGCCCATCTTTGAGCTGGAATTTATCTTTTAAACCCGAGGGGGATGCCTGGGACCAGGGGGGTGGGATTTGGCTGATGGGTTTAAGCTGCTTCTTTTCCAGACCCCGGTGAAACTCAAGCACCTGGTGGGTGGGCGATGGGTTTAATTCGTAAAACATTGGTTACGTTTTCAAATCCTGAAGCTAAAACTCCTCCGTATGTGTGAGAAGAAAGCTTTGAGCCCGCGCCGGGAGGGACTGGCCTCACCGCTCTTGCCGCCACAAACCCCGTTAACGCGAGCCCGTCCCCGCAGAAGACCCCCGCGGGTGCCGGAGAGGGGACGGGATGGTGACACTGGGATGGTGGCACGAGGATAGCGGGAAAGGGGGGCCGAGACCTGGCTGTGGGCTGCTCTCGGCCACAGGTCTGTCGCTGGAGAGCCTGCTGACCAACATGAGGTGCAAGTGCATCAAATCGACCGCCCAGGTCATCAACTTGGGGCTGATCCTCGCCATCGACGTTACGCCGCCGGGTATTCACTGCAGGAGGAAGGAGATCGTGTAAGTGGAAAGTCTGCAAACCAATTCCTGTAAATTGCTTGCTCAGGTACCAGCGCAAAAAAGACGCAGGCATTCACACCCTCTCCGAAGCCCCTAAATCTTGCGGTGACTCTTGCAAGGCACGGGCTGTTGCATGGGATGCTGCTGCCTGTTTTAATGGGGGTTCCCCCCGGCATGGCTCACGGAGCCGAGGTCGAGGCCCCCCAAAATCCCGTCTGTCTCCCAGCGAGGGTTGCAGGGGTGCGCTCGTAACTCTGCCGGGGAACCGGAGGGGTTTTCTCTGCAGACGGCGGTGCGGTTAGAAAAAATTTGGGGAAGAGGCGTGCGTGGGGCTGAGGGGGGTCTCGTCAACTTGTAGCCTCACCCTGAAGAAAAACAAGAAGGTGTGCGTGGCTCCCGAGGCACCCTGGATCCAGCTGCTCATCCACAAGCTGACCCAGAGGTATGCAACGCCCAGCGAGCGAAAAACAAGCGGCGTATCAAGCGTGTCGGCAGGACCCTGCCTTCCTCCCGACTGCTTTATTTTCATTTCTTTCCTTCCCAAAATCTGCAGGAACATCACCAAAAAAGCAGCGGTGGGGCGGTCGCGGCGGGCAGCGGAGCGATGGGCTGGGGGAGCGGAGCGATGGTGTCGGCCCCCCCGCAGACCCCCCGCCCCGTCTCTCCCTCTGTCCCCGTACCATAATAAATAACCAGCCGTGGTTATTTATTCCTCTGCGGGGACAGCAGCCATATAACCCCTCCGTGCCAAGATACGCCGCATTCCATGGCACAGCACCGGCGCTTGCTCTGCTCCCGGGGTTTGGGCAGGGGCAGGAACCTTTCCCCGCTCCCCCCAAAAAAAGGCTTTTTCCTTGGGCGCCCGGCATCGCCCTCCGTTTTGGGTGCCTGCACGCGATGGCAGCCCGTCCCGGGCACCATCAATAAAAGGATGAACGTGCTTCCCTCGTGCGGCTGCATCAGCTCTCTCTGCATGGATTTGTGTAAAAATTGGGATTTTGGGGGTGGGGGGGTTAGACCGGACCGTGGCACCGCGAAGCCCTCGGCCGCTTTCGTGCTTTTTTCTGCCAGCTCCAGAGAGGAGCAGGTCGTGCTATGGGAGGCTGGCAAGAGTTGGATGGGGTCTGACCTCTGCAGCACAGGAGAAATGGGAGATACCGGGAAATTTCCCAGTGACTGGCTGAGGCGCTCTCCGTGGACCCCCAATTTCCGAGGACGGATGTGCATGTCCCGCAGGGACCCCGGCACAGCACAGGGATGTCCCTTGGCCACACGGACGGAGGCGATGCAGCTGTGACTTGCGAGCCTGCGCAAAATTATCACTGTTTAAAAATCTGACTTGGCTGTACTGGTAGGAGGTGTCTGAGGTCTGCCCCCCCCCCCCCAAGGGAAGGAATCCATTTTGCATCCCACCACCACCCTGGATGCCAGAGCGCGTCCCAGGGCAGTGGCAAGCTGTGAAACACCCGGCCAGTCCCCATGTCCCCCCTCCTTCCCACCCTGTGCTTCTCAGGAACCACAGCAGGGGAAAAGAGTGTTTGCAAAAGGGCTGTTTATTGCCTACAGAAGGAAACAAAAGTACACAGGTGGGAAGAAACAAGCAGATATTTAGCCCTGTCCATCACGTGCGAGCAGTACCCCGTCTCCGCGGTGCGGGGCAGGGTGTGTGTTTCAATGAAAAAAAAAAAAAAATTTAAAAGGCAAGAAAAAAGTAACAGTTCAGGGTTATAGTTGTTATTTTGTCCAGGCCGGGTCTGTGCAGGGGAGCGGGTCTTCCCCCTGCCTGAGTCCCCACCATCCCCACTCGATGGGAATTCACTTTCTTGGTGAGTTTTTCATCACAAAGTATAATTACGGCGGGGGGGAACTGCAGCATGGCATGGCAGTTTCTGCAAAACATGAGTTCTTTCAGGGGGAGAGAAAAAAAAGGATCCTTTTGTAAAAGCAAAGGAGAAAGCTGGAGAGGTTTCTTACTATTCATTCTCACGGGAAACATGGAACAAGCAAGTTACTCAGGTTTTTTGCTCAGGTCTCAGTTGAAGGCCGCTGCTCTTTGCAAGCACGGTGCCTAGGACTGGCGTCAAACTTTGCAAAGCTTTTTGCCTGGGAGACCTACCCCGTCCCCACGTCAGGGCTGGGGGGGAAGGCAGCCCCCCCGGACCCCCCCGGGGTGGTGACGGTGCTGCCGAGCTGCTCCAAGGCAGGCGAGGGAAAAACCGGGGCCGGGGGGCCAGCAGTGGCTCTGGCCTCTGCAAACAGCCATTTCCCCATCCCAGAGGCCAGCCCGCTCTCGATTTAAAGCGAAGCTACCATTTCCATAAAACGAGACGTAACCCCCCCCCTAAAATTTCAGTGTCAGCACGCCTGGGAGGGACACTGCAGCTTCTCCCCTCTCCATGTGCAGTTCCACGTTCTGAGGGACAGGACCTTGTGGTTGCAAAGGCAACGCACAAGAAAGAAATCCAACTAAAAAAAACACCACGACCTTCCAAAATAACCACCGTGAAATGGGGCGGGAGGGAGAGCCCGGGCTCCCATCCCCGCTGCTCCGGTCCAGCCTGTGAGTTTATGAATTAAGGGCATATTTAGCTAACATGGTGCACACAAACACTTTAATTGCTCGGAAAGCAAACACACGATGCAATAGTTAAAAGTGGAAAACAAGCCAAAATCATGTAACATCACTTGTAAAGAAAGCCACTGTGAAGTTGGTTTTTTGGGTTTTTTTGGTTGGGTTTTTTTTTTTTTTGCTTTGGAACAAAGACAAATACAGACAAATGCAAACTCAGTAAATGCCTAAATTGTCGGAACTGTTTAACAAAGAGGACAAGACCAAGTAGTACCAGGATCACTCTGACCTTCACCACTCAAATGGTGAGAGGTTTTGCAAGCTAAACACACCGTACGATTGCAGGAGGGGAAGGAAAAAAGAGAAAGAGTCGTTATCACTTGGGGTGCTTTGCCATCAGTGCTGTTCAAAATGCCCTAAAGTACCAAAGTACCCCAGCATTTCTCTATCTTCACGCTTGTTTTCAGATATACTCCAAGAAACTGTACTCCTGAAGTCCATCATCCTCGAACATAGCCAAACCAGCAAACTTTATAATCTCTTATTTATAGAGCCAAATCGTTTTTCTTAGGATGAAGGAGTTCTTTAAATGTGTTAATTTTGCCGCTTTTCTGATCGGGCAATGCCTGCGCCTCTCATCCGCTCTGGTTTTTGTCCCTGCTCTCGTTTCCTGGAGGAAAAGCAAACCCATGGTCGGTGTCAGCGCAAAGAGTGGTCACAGGAGAAGATACTGTTATCACTCAGAGCTGTGCCTGGATCTAGAGCGTTATAATCTTCTGCTAAAGTTGGTTTTAATCTTAAAGTGAGTTCTTGTCTGACTCTTGGCATAGAGACTTAAGACATGAACGGTTTCTACCAGGTTCTCATGAGGTTTGTGTCGCCTTTCAGCACTGAAGGGTGAGAAAGGGAGGGTACGTGACTGTATTTCTCTAACCTTATAAAAAAACTGATGAGCTGCATACCACAAGATGCTTTTTCCTCCCTGTGAGATGGAGAGACTCAGCTAATAACAGCGTCTATCAGAAAAACTCAAAACTTCTCTGCATCTAGGGCTCGTTTCTTTTCCAGTCCCTAACAGATCAGGTCCTCTGCCCCCCTGGGTAAAGCCCCTCCAAGACCAAGCACTTCAGCTCCTTTTGGGACACGTGAAATTAGGCAGGCGAGGGTTTTCAATGCATGTGCTTGCTGCCGAAACTATATCAATTTTGAAGTCAACATGAACTTCAGTGAGCCTTGTATGCCGCTTCGCTTCCTACCAGGCAGTTTTGGTTGCGAAGACGGCCCAGAAGAACATCGCACCTCTGTGCTAACCAAGCAGGGCAATGACCCACTGCTCTTTTACGTTGACAGCCTGATTTTAGCAGAACGACCTCCTGTTGCTGCCTAGTGTACCAGCGTGCCAGATAAGGGTGTGTTTAGATCAGTCATCTCCCCATACAATGGAGAGGGTCCTTCCTTAGGTTTAAATCGGGCCTTAGATCTTCATTACTGTTACAAAAAAAAGTATCTATGCAGACGCCAAGAACAGAAGAATATTAATTATGTACAAAGGTGAGGTTGCTGGGGGGAGGACAACTGCTGTGTGACATTTAACTTCCTTTTAAACCAATACAAGGGTACGTATCACATTTGTGTCATATTTCTAATGCAGGCTATTGATTTGGTTTGGATAGGACTAAAAGACTTTTCACTCCGCCCCACTATGCCAAGTTTCAGGCCAAAGGAAAGTTTTGATGCCAGAAGCTGAAAATGCATCGTGGAAATGAAGTAGCTGCTGCTGTGTTGCTGTGTTTAAATCTGGTCTTCAGATATTAAAGACTGACAGCCTCTTCTGGCTCCTGCTCCCTACCGAGAAGGCGTAAATACTGCACTCCCGGTCTAGGAATCCTTCAAGTGTTTCCCTAACCCATCTTCTAAATTAACAGAGAAACTCTGGACTTCAACAAGCCTTTTTGGCTTCCCCCTCGCCACCTGACCAAAACCAACCCCAGAGAAAAAAAGTGATATGAACCTTTGAAGTCTCAAATTCTCACTCATGATTCAGACCCGATGTCTCACAAGCTGGGTGCGGAAAGCCGGTCTCCAGAAGACCAGTATTTGGGATTAAGCGGGAGCTGCACATGCTCAGCACCTTTGTGAAGTGGGCCTTGGGAGCTCGAGAGCGTAAATTTAGGATTTAGGAGTGTCTGTGGCAAAGCCAGCAAGGTGGGACACCATCAGCCATCCGCAGCATTACCCAAACGCTGAAGATCACGGTAGGGTTTTGAAAGCTGTGTTAGGTGAGTGGCAAGTGCTTCTGAAAAGGTTAAGAGGCAAAGATTTTGGTTTTTTAGGCTATACAACACAGAACAGTGAGGACTTGGGACTAACGAGACCTTATCTCAATGTTTCTGCAGACTAAACAGGAGTGACTTCCAACAGAGAAAACGGACTCATAAAATGAAATATTTTCTCAACAAGTATTAGAAAGGGACGACAAAAGCTTTTAACCAGGCAAATGGGAAGGAAAGCTGGTCTCAGACCCCATTGTGCCATACCTGACTTCAGCGTGTGGTACGCAAAGGTTCACGCTCCTTACATCGAAATAAGGAAACAAAAATATTCAGCTACATTGTACAAAATTCTCTTTTTTTTTATAGATATATACACACACACAAAACCCCATATCTAACAGATTTACCATATTGAATTTTAAAAAGTTGCACGTAGAAGGGTGTTGGATTTTTTTTTCTCTGCTTGCTTTAGGCAGTGCTGTTGCTTAGAAGTTGACACCAGGCACCATATTTTTGAAAGCAAACCAAGACAGCGAGGAGCAGTAAAGGGCTTAGAGCTTTTTTTCCCAAGTGTCGGCTGCGAGGACACTGCGATGTGCTTAGGGTTAGGGATAATTTGCTTCATAATACTCCCTCTCCCCTAGCAAACACCCTACCGTCAGCTTCCAGCTGCGTCAAAAGAAAACTAGTGTTGCCATCAGGATGATGCATACGTTTGTTGAAAGGCTGCCTGCTCCATGATCCCTCTCTTCCTAGAGTAGAAAATCGCTATGGAGAGCGGCGTTTCTGCTCAGCTGGAAGAAAAGCGCAGACCCCTTACTGCTCCTGCTGGGAAGGGAAAAAAAAAAAGCCCAGAAGGAAAACAGGGAGGGAGCCAAACATGTGAAAGGTGGGTAAACATGTCCCCAGTTATGTGCATTGACTGAAACATAAACAAGACTTTTTTTTAAAATCCAGAGGTTTTGTGCAAAGTCTGTTAAAATAACTTTTTAAAAAAAAATCACACAGCATAATGGACGTTCAGAAGTGCATTTCGCAGCAGAGAAAATCCAATTAAACACCTTCCCGCAACAGAACACTTCAATAGGTTAGAAACCAAAGGAAAGTCAAACTTAAGCAGTTTACAATGTTTGCCAGGGTTTTTTTCCTCATCCCCATCCTTTCCCACCCCGATTTTATAAAACATTGTTGTTGGTTTTTAGTTTTATTAATAAATGGGCTCCTCTGCAGTTCATATACAATCATAGGTGAATTTTAAATTCCATTTTATACAAACATCTCAAAAAATATTGGGAGTGAAGTATGGTAGGAAATACTGCTCACGTTGCTAGTTAACATGCGTGTAGGAAAAGGAGGACAAGGGTTTGTTAGTGCACACCTCCAGAGCAGAGCACCCCCCCTCCAAAAAAGATACAGTAGCTGATTACAGAAAGGTAATGTCCACAAAATTAAGTTTTTCATGCTATTCTACTTTCCAGTACTATACTCTCAAATCGCTTTCGCAATTTATCTGCAATGGCCAGGTGGCAAACGCTGAGGTATATTAAAAAAGAGATACCTGCACCTAGAGGAAAATCCGTCTTTAGAAAGGGCTTTTATTTTGATGCTGCACAAAGCAATTGCCGGACAGGAATTTCACCCAGTTATGATCGCTTCCAATTTATAGCAGACAATAGGTGACGCCTCCGTTTTTTAGGCACTTCTTTTAAAAGGGAGTTGTTGTTTCGTTGAACCGATTTTTGCGTTCTGCCCCACACCAACCCCTCCCCGGCCCCCAACAAGCGTCAGGGAATAGTTTCTACTCTAGGTCCAACTGATTTTTTTTTTCCCTATGGATAATTTCCTGTGTATAAAACGACAAAGGAAATGTTTAATTAAAGAGTAGATGAACAGCCTGACTTAGCAGTTTTGCAAGACAGAAGATGGCTCCTTAGTATTTAAAACTAATTTCACAATTTAAATTTGACTTTTTGAAGTATACGAATGCGACATAAATATAGGCTATCAATCTGTTTAAAAATTTCATTCACATAATGGAAAATTTTTTCATTTATTAAAAATATCACATTTTGAGACTAGAAACAGTAAAGTGCATGAAAAGTTTAAAATATAAATTCAAGAAAATCTTATAGCAGCAAAAAAGCAGAATAAAGAAAAACTTAAAAACACAGACACAACCTTTTTCTATCACTGTGCCATTTTTTTTTTCTAACATTAAGCAGCCAACCAATTTTTCAGAAAATTGCATTATGTTTAATGCCTCTTCAGGCACAAGGTTTTGAACTGGCCACCTAGAGCATAAAAAGGGAAAAAAAGGATTTCCAACACATCCAAAGAGCATTAACAGTTGGGAATGAACCAGCAGCTTTTTTAATTCAACCCTGACCGACAACAGAAAGGAAAGATTATTTAAAAAGTGTGATGGCTATTTGGCAACTAGGGTCAGGAAAAGCGATCCAAGGAGTGACTACGGCTACCACTCGCTCCCCCAGTGAAAAAAGCATGCTGACAGCTACTCCACGTGCCCTTTTGGAGACAGAAGTAAGGTCATCTCCAGCGGCCGTTTCCTGTACCCTACGCTTAAGCAGTTAATCCCAAGTTTCCCATCTTTGCAACCGAACTTCAGAAAAGGGAACCTAGGATGGATTGCAACACCTTTATTCACCCAGAACCCAAACGCTTGCAACCGCTTGCTTCAAATGCAATTTCTTACCATTTCTAAGTCCCGCTCCCAAACTGTGCTGCTGAACAGTGTGTCGCCCTGGCTTGCCAAAGCAGGGAGGCAGCTCTGTTTCACAGAGAGTTCCTTGGATCCCTGTGTACCTTGCCCAGAAAGGACCGAGTTCCTCAGAGCTCCAAAAAAAGTCACCGTGGCGTCGCCCAAGCAAGCGATCTATACGCAGCATTAAATGCTCCCCTGCAAAGTCTTGTGAGATGTAGCTTTGCTGGAAATTTCATTCTAAATGAAATTACACCAGGAGAATTTAGACCTCAAATTTTATCACAGATATTAAGCCATCTTTGGTTTTTAATATTAGTTAGATGAGGGGCAGGGCCACACTGCTAATCAGCTATAGTCAGGTATTAAGTGCTTTGCTAATGTGCAAAATTTATTTTGGATGCAGAGTTCAGTCTCCATTTTGGGTTCAAACAAACAGGATTTCTAATATTCTTCCTACAAAACAAGCATTTCTGGTTTTGTTTTTCTTTCTCCTAAAAGGTTGGCTCATTTTGCCACGTTCTGGAAAAAAGCATTACCTTGAAATATGTTAATATGCAAGTTTTTAATCTAATTTGTCCGTTTTGTAAGTGCAGCTTCCTACTGAAAAGAAAAAGCTTGCCAGTTTAAAAAAAAAATAAAATTAAATTAAAAACCTGGAAAGGGAATAATACTTTGGTTCCAGCCCTAGTGCCAAATGATACCAATATGCACCAAAATGTGCAAAAATCTCATATCAAACACAGAAGGAAAGGAGCTTGAAGAAGCAGCTTAAGGTTGGCCATACTTCACTCCTATATACTTTGATTTACAACTGTACAGGTCCATAACAACAGGTCCTTGCCCTCAAAGGGGCAGGGCTCCACTACCTCCTGTTAGGCAAGTGCACACCGTTGACAAGAGGCAGGAGCGGAGGATGGAGTTCTAGTTGTGTTAACAGTGAGAAGTGGTCTGAAGGGATGTGAGGGTGTGGACACCCAGTGATGTTGTTGTCAACCAGCCACTGAGGGTCCAAAGGCCCCAGGACACCAAGCACGTTCATGTGAGTGTTGGAATAGAAAATGTAGTCAATCACACCCTAGGGAGAAAGAGAAACATGACAGTGAGAACAGACCTCGCTTCTGGCAACCTGAACTCGACTGGCTTCTGGCTGCAATTCACGGGAAGAGGCACAGCGCTGGAATTAGGGTAAGAAACGCGCGTGGCGTTTTGCGTTCAAAGCGCTGCATCCGTTCTCATTAAGTCACTGGCCAGAGCCAGGTGGAAAGCTTAAAAATGCCAGCAAATCAAGGATTTGTGTGCGGTAGGAAAAGTGTCCAGCGAGTGTAGGAACCAGTGATGAAGCACTTACAGGAACAGAGGGAAAGACAGCCAATGGTCAGAGAATTAAGACAGCATCCTGGGGAGACCAGGTCAATGTCTGCCATTTCAGAAAAATCGCTGCTTACTTTGAAATCAAAAGTGTAATTGGTGTAAGGCATCAAGTTGTTTTCGTAGGCGCTCTTGAGTTGGAAGCCATGCGTAATTCTTCCTTCAGAAGCCCCGTTTTTTCCATTGCCACTGAAGTTCATGAGACACTCGTTATAACGCAACTCCTTGAAGTCCTTGTGGTTGTCAGCCACTATGCCATTGCTTAAGTATTCCACTACACCTGTTTGCAAAGGAAAGGATTCAGGGAGTTGCTTTAAATTACGACATTCAGGGAATGCTGGCCTCGGACTCAAAAACCAAAACACCGGTAAGACACGTCATGAGATTAGAAAAGAGCTTTCCACCTAAGGGGAAATCTACACAGCAGCTGTCTTGTCCACGTCTGAGCCATACACACCTTTCTCACACAGAGCCAGGGAACCGAGGCTCTCCTTTGAGGATTACAGTAAACCCATAGTACATGTACTGTAGTACGTGTGTGACGGGGTGCTAGAGAGACAGCTTTCATACATATACCTGATACTACGCTATTGGATGTCATAATTACCAAAGCAAACCCGTCTGCTTAGAAGGTTTTCGTGTTCCATCACAAACTCACGTCTTTCCTACTTATTGTAGCTGCTCGAGGCATGGGTATTTATTTAACAATTTTTTTAAGATCTATTTGTTCTTTTCGATGTCTTTGTAGGCGTAACCAACTTTTCCGGAGCGTACCACTGACCACAAAAAGCAGACTACTCAACCGGAGGACTTGCATTCTCTTCAGCCAGATTTTGAAAGACAGCTGCTACGAAGAAAGCTTTCATCCAAACCTACCCAGCGAAGTGCAAACCGCCCCATTGCCCTCAGAGGAAAAGAGGATTCAAACGTTCTAAACAGGTAAATTAAAAATTAAGCCAAAACCAGTCTTACCTGAATCAGGCAGTGAGTTGAGATCCGCACACAGCACCAGAGGGATAGAGTTAGGATCTGCTGTTGGGCTACCTGGCCTGCTTGAGGCTTTCTCGAGGATATTTTTCAGTTCTGAGACAAACATCATAGTCTGAATGAGTTTCACATCCGAGTATTCAGGGTCCCAGTGCATGTGGGCATTGGCCACAATAAGCAGCTGTTTGTCCACATGAAGCGATTTCATACCTGGATAAACAAATGCATTTTTATCAGTGAAAGGCTGACTGTGCGAATACGGCAGATTTCCCCCTGTTAACATTCAGGGTCCAGCTACTAAGGACTCCAAGTCAGACACACCAGCGGATGGAGGTACTTTCACTGCTGGAAAAAAGGCATTACCTGAACCACTGCTCCTTTCTAAATCAGTAGAATTTACATAATATTACGTGACTAAATCTCTCCAATATAGGAAAGAAATAGCCCGCATAATCTGATACCGTTACAACTGCATTCCTTCTCTGCTGTTCAAGTGGTCATCGCTTGACCGTGCACCACTACTCAATATTTAAGGCACAAGGGAGTTTCCTGACTTTTAGCTGCCACAGTACAGCAAACTGTTCCCTTGGGAAAAAAATCAAACCTGCTTATATGAATGCAGTATGAACCTGGCTGCTACAAAGCGCTATAGCTGGTTTTACTATTTATCTGAGAAACAGTACTCTGAAAGATGGGGCATAAGGTCACAGGCACTCCTTCCAGTCCTGCAATTTAGACATTCTGCTCCTTTGAAGGGTACACTGGCAACAAGCAATCAAAAAACCAGACTCGCAGACAGAGCAGGGTGGCAATTTTAAGTGTGTTGAAATTGTCTACTGCATCTGATCAAACGTAATGAAAATGTGACAGTCCGTCAATCAAGTGGCATGGAAAGAAACCTGATAATCTCATTCTTGCACATCGGTACATTAGCACTGTCATATAATCACCGGGGGAGGGTGGAAGGATTCAATCAAGGGGAGAAAAAGAAGAGTTGAAAATAGAAGTTGAATACTACTGATATCTACTTATAAGAGCATATGCAGGTAAACACACTGACCTTGGAAAAGCTTAATTCTTCAAGTAGAATTTAACAGAATAAGTAAGCAGGGACAAAAGCTTGAAAGGAGAAAGCTAAATGCTGGGCATCTGGCTCCAAGTGCAACCAGACCAGGAAATCACATCATCTGTGTCCTGTCTTAGCCGCTGATGGGCCATCGTTTCTCAAATTAGCACAGAGAACAGCATTTGTGCATCTGCAAGTATTTGGTTGCCACCACCAATGGCAATAATATTCTAGAGAGCTGTATTACCTAGGAATAACTCATGCCTTTACGTGGAACTGAATAATCAATGAGAGAACCACGGTCGTACTCACTTGCTCCAAATAATTCTTTGTGCACCTCTAACACCACGGCAACTCCGATGTTGTCCTTTGTCATCACTCTGTTTAGCATAGCTTCTGAACCTTCCGAGTTAGCCATCGCCACCTGGTTGAACTCCACTGTATGCTTCTGCACCAGTGTAAATCTGATTAAACAAAGAGAATCACGTGTGAGCATGTGTGATGTACAGCTACGTGAGAAGACATGGCTTCTATCTGCACTCCAGTCTACCACGTCCGAGAGGAGAGCCTGCAGGACAGGGTGAGGCACGTTTCTTTTGTCTTCTTGCTTTATAAAAGTAGAAACAGTTCTAAGGAATATTGCTCCAGTCAGGATAGAGCCCTTGGTCTGGCAAGTGAGATACTCTCAGGGGGGACAAGACACCTGGTGTTTAGGATGTTTTTACTTGTTTCAGCATAGCACTCTGAGAGGACTATTCAGAGCAACGCTCAGAGGTTACTGCACCTCCTCAGGAGTGTTCTAGGCAAAAAATTAAGATGAGATGGTAATTAAAGGCTTGCCTTTTACTCTGGGCAAATGCATTATTAAAAAACAGCTTCTTTCAAACCACCAGCTACCACCATTAGTTTAATGAAATTGGTTTTTCATTCCTTTCCAGCCCTAGGATGCCCAAAGATGCCTTGCTTCAGGAAAAACTGAAAAGCTACCTATTGAAAGGGCTTTTTTTTGTTTTGTGCTCTAAGAAAATTAAAAAAGAGTATTATTAGTCTTCTGTTTTCACCTGTGAGAGCCACAGTGTAATAACCAGTTCTCTATCTACCCTTGTTAGTTTCAAGGTTTGAAAAACATCAGTTTGTTTTCACAGACCTCCCCTATTCAAAACCAATCGAGTTGTTTTTATAGGTGATCTGAAAGGCTGAATTTTGTTTCTGGAAGCAGTGAAAACTCTGAAAGGGAGCTAAGGCTTTGCGAAACTTCCATTCTAATGACTGAAAACTGCTGAGAGGGAACATTCAGAGGGATACTTGGTATGGTACAACCCATGAGCAGTTTACACAGAGGAGAAGTGTGAATGCCAGCACCTCTCCTCCCTTCCCAATAGTTTGATGCTTTTAGTGTAGCAGAACTTTTTTGGATCAGGTATTCAATTATGTAATGTTTCGATTCATAAAAGCAGAGGATATTCTGTGATCCTTTGGCAGCAATACATCTTTTAATACCTGAAGATTAAGCTGGCACAGCTTATAGGTCTTTAATCTTAGAGGGGTGAAACTTCTGTCAAGCAAGGCAAAAGCGTGTAGAGAAGACGAGCTATTTATTAGATCTGCCCAAAAATTCACACACAAAGCACGTAAGTTTTTACTCATACTCGCTATCCTGCAACTTCCATGTTTCTGAAGAGATATCTTTGCTCGTAGTCTGAAAGGAATGGAGGGACTGTGTTGCAAATAGAGCGGCAAGCAGGAAGGGAGGATCATTCTTTGTAGTAAAATATCTTTTGTTTTATAGCACAGTACTTTGGTTACCATGGACCCTGCAAGACGAAAGCTTGCAGACCTAAATCAAGCTGGTTTTAATGTATTTTTAAAAAGCTGCTCCTGCCCCTTACTTTTCAGTTTTGAAGAATATTGCACAGCCATCCACATGCTTTTTCTCCTGCTCAGACATGATTTTGGCACGTGACTTGGGAGAAAAGAATCCATCGTATCCTCGTTCTTTCAAGGCTGGCAGAAAAAGGGTGAAGTATTGCTCTGTTTCCACTTCCTGGAATTGAACACAAATGCCTTAGGCTAACAAAGTCAAGTGAACCCTTCCTATCGCTGTACAGCAACTTGGGCTTGCCTTGGCTTGCAGTCAACAGCTCTCACCAAAGTGAAAAGCTTCTGTTTGCACAAATCATGTCACTTCCTAGATTAATGACTTGCTGGAAACAGATTTGCATTCCTGGATATCCTGGAATCCCCCCAAAAGGGAAAGTGACAGGTGTATTTTGTATAGCAATAGATTACACCTGATATATTTGACATCTGAATGCGGATACCGTCCTAGGTTAAAACTTCTGAGAGGTCGAAAGATATCCAGCAGCAATTAGTATTTAATCTAGAGAGCTCTTTTGCACAAGGCTTTCTTGCTGTTCTGTAACAATACAATTTTCTCTTGAGGTTTTCAGACCAAAGTAACGACTCTCTTCTTGTGCAAGATTTTTGCTTACCAAAACTTGCTTAAAAAACGAAAGATCAGTTTAAAGGCAGAGGTGTTCAACTGTCCTAAATATCGGCAATAAATTTCTAATAACACAGCAGGATACATTTACCAATGACAATTGATATTTAACTTTGACCATGAGAGTCCCCTTGTTAGCCAATGAGAGTATTTCTGAGACTTTAACTTCTGTACCAAGCAGGAATGGACTAGGAACAGTGGCATTTGGGGATATAGCATTCTACATTCTCCCTTCCTGCCATAAACCCCATACACCCAGAGGGAGAATATTTAGGATGTTTATCTGAGGGGAAAAAGACCCAGATCTTCCAATGCAAATCACCTACTCATTTACCTAATTTTATCTCACTTTGTCTCATTTCAAAAAACACAAGCCAATGTGCAAACAAGTTGCTGTGCATACAGTTTGTATCGGTAAGCCCCAGAATTTGTTAGTAAGCAAGTGAATATGGTGTTCTCAAGGGAGCATTTCATTCTAAAGGTGGAAGTTAAGGTTTTCTGTTTCTGATGAAAAATACAGTTATTTTCCAATTACCTGAAGACTAATGATATCTGCATCACAGTTGACAATTTCTTCCATGATTCCCTTTTTTCTATACTCCCAATTGAGTGCCCAAGATGGGCAGTAGCCATAGAGCTGCCGGGTGGCATACTTATCACACAACACATTGTAACACATAACTGTGAATGAAGCTGGAAGGAAAGAAAGAAAGGGCAAGGTTATCAACCTCTGAAGATTACAAATGCTGAACTTATTCAAGCCAAAATACTGAACCTTACATGGTCTATTCTGGAGGGCCTACTGAACACAACTCAGTGGGCTTATTCCACTAGCGTTTCATGAGCAGGAGTTAAAAGGGCCCTGCTGAGCCAGCAGTTACCACGTAAGGCTAAACTCTTCCTGAAAAAAAATCAGCATTACTACCGAAAAGAGAGGGCATCAAGTGTGTCACAAAGCAATGCAATCCTATTTTGCAGTCAATTCTTTATTACCTTTGGGGATGGGGGAGATCTAGGGGTTGGCAACAATTAGGAACAGTCTCTCTCTTTGGTAAGGAGAGGGAAAGGAGCAGCTATTTCAGTGAAGGAGTGAAAACCCAGTATTTATTGCATGAGATGCCTTGATACAGCAACTTCACGCTTAAGTGATCTGTACCGTTCTAAAGCAAAAGGAAAGTCAAGCTGCTAAAGAAGCTGTTACTATGTCATGATACCACAGCATCAGAGAAAAATGCTGATGTAGAACGCTTCATTTTAAGACAGTCTGAAACCAAAACATTTGTACAATTTTCCTAGCACCTGTACAACATTTCTAAGTTGTAACCAGTTGTAGCTGTGTCTATCAAGCCTAAGCAGGAGAGAGGTCTGGGTGAGGGCAAGGAAAAGAAGAAGAAATCAAGTCATAAATTAGCAAGCACCTAATACATTATTTGGACACATTTAAAAACAAAGAAAGAGAAGTCAGCATGCAGCTCATCAGATCATTCAACTTGAAACATACATCTTTCACACACAAACTTCTCAACTCCCTTAGGTTTTACACCAAGAAAAAAAGATAAGTAAACGCAACATCCTAGCACCACGCCACTGGAAAAACCTGCTCATATTTGCATGGAAAGAACTGAGGTTTTACAGCTGTATTTTTTTATACTCATAGTCACAGAATATTTCCACTGTTGAGTTGTTTCAATTTTATAGTAACAACCAATTGGCTTGTTACACTTTCAATCATGAAATATTGCACAGCTCACTTGCCTCTATGCTTTCTAATGACTTCTGAATTCTGTTTCTGCTCAGGAAGTTTGATTTAAAAAATAGAATCAAAGTCCATAAAACTCCACTGAGATACCGATTTGTTTTGAAACAGAAATGCAGAACTTAATGTTGCGGTGGCTTACAGGACTTTTGGAATTTTCCATGTCTTCCTTTTTTTTTTTTTTTTAGTTTGTTGTTCTAGAATATAAAAAGGTGACAGATGAGCTTAACTGCAACATTAGCCTGCCTAACACGCATCTGAGTTAAGTTTTGAAGACCTGCCATCTTCACACTTCTAAAAAGAAAAAGTACAGAGGACTGCCACATTATTCTTGCTGGCTATTAATCTGATCTTCTGCAATAACAGTATTAGCATTTTTCTTCTTTATACAGGCTCACAGATGCTTTTTGAGGGCTATATTCAGGATGCACAGGGGAAGAAGGGCCACTGGATTTAGGCAGCCTGAAGAAATGCTGCCTCTTGCACTGTACCAAAAGCAACAACAGAGGGCGTTAAACTAACTTCAGTACCAGGCACTCCACGTGTTTACTTGCACATAGCGACTTCTCAAAAGCCTCTGTTTAGTCAGCCTGTGCACCGACAGGGCACTTGTATACAGTTATTTTACAGTTCTTACTATTTCTGAGAACTGAATTTTTTAAAAAAAAGCTCTTCTGCTTGAGCATCAGTGGTTGGAACAGTTACGAAAAAGCCTAACATGGAAAAGAAATGACCAGCATCCCTTTCAAATTACAAAAATTATATTTACAGCACAGCCATATGTTAATTGTTTTAGTACAAATGAACACAAATTGCTATTTTCAATCTGATCCGTGTAAGGCAGAAGACTTCTCTGAAAATAAAGCCAAAGAAAAGCTTTTCAGCGCATTATTGTGAGAACACAGGGAAAAGAACCACAGATTTACCTGAGGGCAGAATTTGGTCTCGTTCTTTTAAAGTAATCCATGGCCTTGGAGGCAGCTGCTCTGGATGAACTAAAAAAAATTTAAAACAGTGATTAATTCAGGGTTTGTAAGTTACAATTTCCAAGTCAAAATTATGACTGAACAGTGATGTTCCATACTGTGCTTTGCAACCCCAGCTCCCCAAGTCTTTCTATGCTCCAGGGGAGGCAAGAATCATTTAAATAGCTAGCTGTAGTAAGGGCAAATTTGTCAGTTGTAAGATTCACGACTATTTTTGTCTCTTGCTTTCATATCTAGAAGCACCACTGAAATACTCCTGCACCTTGAATACGCTGCTCAAGAAGGAGGGGTAAGTCGTGTAGTGGTCCTGTGCTCCCCTTCTCCAGGATCCTCACCCTATACCCATCATTCCTGCAATGCTTTAACCTCGTAGACATCAAGTGGCAAATGGAAAGCTCAGTTACAGAACCACGAAGAAGGATTTGAGTCAGGTACTGGATATTCTTAATCACTTTGGTATTTCTAGATCTAAGTTTGACATTCTGCTTGCATTTGGATTATAATTTCTAGTGGAAAGTATCAAAATGGCTTCAGCAAGGAAGACTTAGCATTTTGTTGGCAATTGAAGGCTTTCAAACAGAACAGTGGGAACAACTTGCTGTAACATGGGAACATGGGAAAAGCTTAGAAAATACATTAACCTCTTCCACTGTGTGTGTTTATGTGTACAACTAGAACCACTGGAAAAAAAACGCAAAAGCAGTTAGAAAATACTCTCCCTTCCGTGGTTCAGATTCTTGTTTTAGCAGCAAATACTGTCAGACATGCATGCTTTTAAACCACTTCTGTCAATCAGATTTGTAGGGTTGTCACCTGCTAGATTGTCAAGCATGTAGTTCAGTAGCTTTCGAGTTCCATCCGGATCCTGGTAGAGGCTGAGAATATCTTGTGATAAAGGATTGCCTGCCAACAGCATAAAACAACAACTGGGTGATTAGCTGCCTGACTTTCTTGAGGCTTTCCAACCAAAGAAAATCCCCCGTAATGAGAACAGACGAATTGACCCAGAAGATATCTAGGTTGCTTAACTTGGAACTGTAGAATACCACAGTAACAGATGCTATAGAATTAGCTAGCACACATAGACTTTCTTCCTTCAACTTACCTCAATCAATAATACAGTAGGTTAAAGGGTTTATTTACCTATCTACAGATTTAAAATAGGCTCGTAAGAAAGTTTAATAGCATTAAAAAAGAAAAGCGTTGTTTTCCAAACTGGCTGGTCATTTTTGCTGCAAGCTTAATATCTCAAATAAACTGTAAGAAAATACTGAGGTAATACACAAAGCTTTTGAGCCCACTCCCTCAGTAATTCAAGAGTACTCCTAGGAGTATTTAGCTGTAAAGAACTCACCTTTCAAACCTAGGGTTTGTAGCTGGAAGAGCCGTCCAAGTTCATAAGGCAAAACCCGTAACAGATTGTTATTTAAAAGCAATTCCCTGCAGCAAATGCAAAAACACTTTTGATGAGTATCACTTCAGAAGAAAAGTCTTAAAGCGCTATATGCCGCTCATCTTCAAAGATGACACTTTTCACCCTGAATCTTTTTGTATTATGGAAAGATATGCCAATCTTCCTATTTCAAAGCATGACCAAAATACTTTCATTAGGGAAAAAAAAAGCCACAAAAACCCCAAAACACAAAATTAAATCAGGGAGAATTCAAACAGCAGGCAATCACCTACTCTCAAAGACTGTTTCAGAGCAGAAGACTACGTAGCTTACAGACATGCATCTGTAGAGATCAGAAAAGGAGGGTAATGAACCCCGAAATAATTATTAGAATTGAAGCTTTGCACCAATCTTGAATTTTCCAGAATTATTTTAAATACAAGAATGGAAAGCAAAATAAAATTCTCGGTCCCGATCCCAGAACATAGGTTTTTGAAAAGTTAACCAGAATAATTTCTCTCACCTGAGAGATACCATGTTTCCTAGTTCTGCTGGTAAACTTCTGAGTTTGTTGGATGACAGATCCAGGTAAACCAGATTATGAAGCTTGGCAATATCAGGTGGAATGCGAGTAAGATTATTGTCATTGAGGTGCAGAGCAGTCAAGTGCGTCAGCGACCAAAGTGACGTACTTAAGCTCCGCACTCTACCTAAAAAAGAAAAGCAAAGAACCACCTCTTCAGTCTGGTCTGCACTCTCAAATCATCAGATGCACACTACGGGGGATGTCAGAATATGGGATTTCCAGTGTGGAAACCCTACCACTTCACTGGAACACTCAGTGACGCTTGCAGAAGATACCTTCGTGCGTCTTTTCTATGAGCAGACTTTAAATAATCATCTAACCCTCCCCGTTAAAAGGATAGAGACAGAGGTACAGTTCTAGGGAAGCAGATGTGCTATCTAAAAACTCGCGTCCAATCTGAGTTGGTGTTTTAAATCAACTGGGCTGAATGTGAGCCAGCCAAGCTCAAAGGCAATCTGGTAAGCCAATTACTCCTCTTCCCTCAACTCTGAAAAACTGTCTTCACAACAGGATCCCCTATCTGAACGCATCTGGTACAATTCTGGAGCAACAACGACTCCGCCGAACCAAAATTTAACACCAAATCAACTCACCCGAGATCTCTAATTCAGCCCAGTGCGACTTCTTCCCGTTGGCTACCTCTTCTGCTGACATGATGGTGTAAATTCTGCGAGGATCTGGAGGATCATATTTTTCCTTTGGCATCCCTGTTAGTCTGAAAGACCATCACAACCATTACCGTCTGCCACTCGGCAACATTTCTTCATTTTTAGCCCGCCAGCAGATTACCTTCCCCAGTGACACTCTGCAAAAACACATGCCCTGGAGTTTATGTACAATAAATATTATGCTGATGTTGGCGCAACTGCTCCCAGCACCATGGAGTTAAGCAGGTGCTCAGGCCTTTGCAGAATACGGGTCCGTAACGGAAAAGGGAATTTCTTCCTACAAAGTTTGGGTTTCTGCAGTCATCCGCAGTGCAACCTTGTACTGTCCCGATGCAGGCTTTCTGGATTTCCTAGTTTATCCCCCAGACCGAAGCATAACCTACATCATCGCTGAGTTATTTGCTGTGTGCAGAACCTGCAGACAAGATGACAGTGTTTTGCTGTTCACGGCGATAGCACACGGATTGCTCCCTCCTGTAGTTTTCACAGGGAACCAACAATTGAAGGGAACGCTCTTCTCTTTGCTTTTACAGCGATTATTTTCAACATACAAAGTCCCACTTTTGCACTCCACTTATACAAGACTTGAAATTGCAGTCTGAAAGGGAATTAGCTCAATTTTTCCATTAACTATCTAGCTTTTTCTGTTTTGTGCTTTTTCATGCTCAGTATCAGTCAAGACCTTTTTACTCCTAATGGCCTAGGAGACATAAAATGAGCTCAGGTAAAATTCTCATTAGCTATTCTTGTGCAAACAGGGCTTCAGCCCACTCCAAAACTTTAATACCAGATGCACTCACGTCTTAAGGGTGAGCTTGCACGCACACAAATTCAGCAGATCTCGTTTTCCAGATTCTTGTCAGAAGAGAGCTCTGACGTCCCATTCAAAAACAATACACCTTCCAGATGACACGGGGAGGTTTCCCTCCATACCCCCCCAGACCGTTGTGCCAAGAAAGACTGGGGCGAGGGGGAGGGCAGAGGGGTTGTTTGGTTTGAAAACATAAGGTTAGCTGAATTTGCCGTTCATCCGTCTTTTCCTCCCCAGACACACAAAATGCACAAACCTTGATTTTATACAAATCCAAAGCAGCTGGTCTACAGGATGCATTTTTTTACCTCATACATACATCTCTACTACAACTGGCTGCAATAGCTGTGAAGCTCTTAAAACACCTATAACTCGTTTGGTTTGCTGAACTGACAAGAGAGAAAACTATCAAGAATTTGAGGAAACTAGTTCAAGTTTTTTTAGCTAGTCCAACTAAACAAAGATCACATGTCCGTTTTATGAGCTCAAAGTACTGCAGTTTTTTTCCAATTGATGCAGACCGCCAAACCAGCGTTCCGGCACTGCAGGGGAGCAGGAGTTGTCAGGGCTGCCCCCTGCAAAGGGTCTCAGTTACAGGTCTGGTGCTTCCCTCCCTGACGAATGCCCAAGGAAATTCCATTTAAACTGAATTAAGGCTCCCTGTTGCACATGCAGGGGAGATGTGAGCCCCACCATGTCTAATTATAGCCAACTTCTATTTACAGGTGAAGTCATACGGCGAGGAAAGCTACAGGGTAAGAGGATTCGGCGCTCAGGCCGCTCAGCAGCAGCAATTCAGTTTGGGGCGATGAATGAAACAGGATTATTTAAGGTCACGGGATTAGACCTGAAATCCTTCGATCCTCATTTCAGAACCCCAAAATCAGGAGCGGTACTTCCCCACACAATCAGAGTTACAGGCTATGCTTCGGGAGTGCTAACTCTCCAGTGCTTGGGTTTTGCTGGATTTATCTTCACTGTTAAATACGTGCATGTGCAGAAGCAGGGAGCAGCCCCGGCCCCAGGAACAGATTCCTCACAGCCCCTGCCAAGAGCCACGAGAGCCCTATTTCACCTTTTCTCCCAGGCATCCTTGCCCTTAGACACGTATGAAACTAATCCACATTCCAGCGAGTCTCGACACTGCTCTTCCTGGATTTTGCGAGACCCCTGGAGCCAACCAGAGACATCCAGCAGAGCCATGAATCACGGCTGAGACGGGGGGCCAGGACCCCAGCGCTGGGAGAGCTTGCAGTGCCTGGCAGCTGTGGAGAGCACCGGCCCAGTCCCAACGCCTGCGAGGAGGCACGCTGCAACGCTACTGTACTTTGTATTAAAGCCTAATTGCCTAGACTAGCACCGAGTGTATTATCTAGCATGCTACTCAATACAAATTTTACATGACACGCACTCCAATCAAGACCACAGTCCTAGCGTTTCAGATACGGCATAAACGGAGCAAGTCTGTTTGTGCCAAAAAGCAGCAAGCTAGTTTTGCAGTAAGTAAAGCTGTCACGTCACTGTCACAGGATTACCAGCAATGATCCTTTAATAGAAAATGAGATTTCATTGCCTGGCAATATTTATTTCATCCGCAAGGCACACTGCAGCTTAGAAGGGGGAAACCTAAAAGCTGGGTGGTGAAAATCAAGCAGAATACCAACAAAGGATTAAGGGTTTAGGGCAGAAGGGAGTTTTGGGGATCTTTAAGTCTTAATCATCAAACATTGGAACTGACCCAGGATGCGTCTTCATTTTGCGTTTTCATCTGTCATATCTTGAAACGACCCATACTTCTACCACATCTGCACCTAAGACATTGCAAACTTTGCTGTCCAACACCCAGCATCAGCGTTTGGGTGAGTGCTCTGTGAAACACGCTGCACTTACTGGCTCTTCACGTTCCTGTTTTCTACAGCGTAATATTCTAGTGCTATCAGACCCAGGCAGATTTAAATTTCAGTTTCTACATGCTGAAACTCCTCCTTGCCCTGCATACTGCTGGCAAAAGCTTTGGCCATGGTTGCTTCCTATGGGCTTCTTGAGGTGCCTTTCCAGCTAAGAAAAGTGGGAAATTATTTGTATTTCTGCTCGCCATTTCATTGCAAGCCAGACACAGATGGCTAACAGCTCAGGCAGGCTCAGTCCAGCCAGGGGTCCTTGCTGTCACACATGCACGTTGATTCAAAGTCTTGAAGCGGCAGCAGTCTCCTCCAGCTGCTGAGCAGCCTTGCTGGAAACCAGAGCGGGGCTTGCCGTTCCCACTGCCAGACCCCAGCAGCTTCGCTCCTCGCAGCGGGGCAGAAGTTGGACAAATATCCCAGGGCCTGGCAATGAAGTCATTAATACTGCGGTGGTTAGACCATCTGAGTCACCCCATACTCATCCATACCTGCCCACAGGCCAAGAGATGACCACTGACTGGGTGACACCATCAAAAAGCTTCAGGATTACAGTTGGCAGGGAACCCAATTAAATTATGTTGAAATATCACTTGTTATGAGAAGTGCGCTGCCAATTTAAAGCAATTTGTGGCAGTCAGAGGCCTTCCAATGAAATGAGCCCTGAACTGCGATTCAAACGACACGCACATTTTTCAGGTATTAGTCACTTTAATATTATTTTGAAATAGTAGTGAGTCAAACGAGCACCAGTGTAATTTCCACAGTTACAGAAAAGGGAAAACAAACCTAAATCAGATTTTTTTTTCTTTTTCTTCTGCATAACAGCAACATTGAGCAAGACTTGAAAGCCACCACATGTATTTTTCTTAAGCAAAAATGAATTCTGCCTGGGTTCCCAACTCATATCGTTCCCATCTCCCCCTCTGCTCGTCCTGGAACTAAACCAGTATCCAAAAATCCCAGCCTATATTTGCTCAGTCTTCAGGGAGCTGCACCAAGTTCCCTGAATCAGTTAACCCCAAAATCAGACACACATTAGCGCTGTGGCAAGGAACAAAGAAGGAAGACCCAGCCAGTGGTGTGGGAACTGAAATAGCACTGATTTAGGTCAGCTTGAGCTGTTGCGGAGTTCCACCCTGCAGGTTCAAGCAAAGCCTTTGCTAAAATTCAGCTAACAACACAGGTGTGATGTGAGCAGAAAATGTGGACTCAGTTTCTTTATTTTCCAAGTGGGACCAAAAAAAAAAAAAATTCTTGCTGGCTTTTCTTCTAAAGAGTTCCCATGGAAAACTTTCGAAGCTACTAAAACTTGCTCTCCACTACAAATATAACCATGTAAACTTAAAAAGTATGACCATGATATTATGTAAATTAAAGAAAACCTGAATATGAGAACACCAGTGCATTAGTAAGAGCAATATTGAAGCTCTGAACAAACTTGGAAGTCTGGGGGTTCCTAACAATGTCATGCTTATGCGCTAACACTTTGGCTACAAGCCCATCCTCAAAAGCATAGAGATGACTGGCATAGCAGGGTTACTCAGCTGAAACCCTAAGTGTGGTCCCAGGTGAACTTAAGCAGCTCTAGTTCAGCTGTATATAAAAAGGGTTAGGGGGAGGTTACTTGTTTTAGAAGTGTTGCAAGTAGTAGGTTTGTGGCTGCTGTTTTTGCACTTCTGTTTTTATATGCTGTTGTATTTGTTGGCTTTTATGTGTGGGGCATGCTAACTATTGATTAAAGCCAAAAAAAAAAAAAAGGAATAATGTAATGGTACTGAAGGTGTGAAAAGTGTCAGAGAAGAAAGTTTTGAGCTATCAGGCTGTGCCGCGCTCTGAAGATGTGTTTTTTGGGCAACAAACAGGAGCTTCTGCGAACTTGGAGTTTCAGACAGCCAGGTAATAACAGGAAAGAGCCCTGCTTTTCTAGACTTAACTATTCAAGACCTTCTTGAGTAATACAGGTGTGGAAAATATGAGATTGGGAGCATATAGTTAGCAGTATGAAATAGGAACTCTGATTTTTCGTAGGAAAAAGCTGAAGGCAGCCCTACAAACTGCATCAACACAACAAGAGAAAACAGGACACTATGCTAGATATTAAGAAATTTCTTAACTCATAGTGTATCCTTTTTGTATGGGTGGGGGAAATCAACAGCAGCTGTGAACATAGAAAAATCTCTTCCATTACATAGCATATCCAAACACACCAAAGGAACTGTCTCAGGGTTGCTATGAGGGATGAACTGCATCACTATCACTTTTAATAAAGTCACATCTCTTCTACTGAAGGCAAATATCCCCCATCAAGCAGAAGGATTAATGTACGTTCAGTGGAAAGAGAAAGCCTGCTCAAAGCTGTCCAGATGATTTGGCATTTATATTGCAAGAGGGCTTTGAAGCCAGATAGGTCAAAGTCCCTCAGAGCTACGTGCTGCTGCAAAATAATGACCAGTCCCTTCTAACCCAGGGAGGTTAGAAGATGCATTTCTTAAATTACAGCAACTAGAATGCGTTGTTCTGTTTAAGTTCTTTCATACTTCACTGCATAAATGAATTGTCCATTTCTAACAAGGAAGCAAATAGAAAAGAGCTGCAACTTCATCTCAGTTCAGCCCTATGTTCGTGGATGTGTTGGCACAACTCAAAACCCTCGCCTCCAGCAGAGTGACATTCTTTGTGATTTTCTTTTTTTTTTTCAGTCTCTGTATATAGATGAGTCAAACTGCCAAAGCATTTTGAAAACTATCCAGCAGACGGCCCTGAATCATTCCTCCTTCCTCTGTGCAGTAACAGCTTACTGTCCATCCCCTTCCATATGGTGATCCCTCCCAGGAATTAAAAATCCTGCTGGCTGACGAGGCCAGAGCGTGTGTGTGCGCATGTATACACACAGGCACGTGTTATTTAATGTTGGAAAGTTGGACTGCAAGCTGAAAAACAGAGCCATTTTTATCTATGTATTTTGTAAACAGGACTATAATGGTTAAAAAGGGAGGAGAGGAAGGCTACTCGTCTGTAACAAGCATGCTCTGTTTTTATATGACTGTATGACAAAAGTCTCCCCACTTCAGCCTGCCAAAGGAGAAGAGGAAGTATAGCCAATACCCACAAATACAAAAACTGACTTAAGAGTACTTTTGAGGGGGGGATGAGGATCAAGAAAATAAGGTGATTGTTTAAGGCTATGTTAAGGGGATTTAAAACAAAACTGCTAATACTAGGATATGTATATATGTGTTAGCTTAAGGTAAACTACTTAGTATATCAGTATATACAGTATCTAGTGTAAATATACTAGCAAGAAAATATGCAAGGGGAGTTTTGATAGTCTTTTGCTTGGATCTGAATTGTCTTCATTATGCTTTCCTGCAGGAACATGTTCAACCACCTCTGCAAACACTGTCTCTACCAAGAGTTCAATGAGCACTGAGAGTCTGACAACAAAGGTACCGTCTCTTTTCAGTTTCTTATTCTAAGTAACCTGATTGGGAATAGAGATTATCAGTGAAACAAATAAAACTGCCTCATTGTGGGTTTTTTATTAAAAAAAAGAAAATAAGCATTTTGTTACGGTCATTTCCCTATACTGAGATTTGAAACAATCTTTGAGGAAAATATAAACAAAGTACATAAATAGAGACTACCTGGACACAAATAAGTATCTTACCAACAGGAGGATAGTTGAAGAGTAAGTGGAAATAAATCGCAAGGCAAAAGATGAAACTTGAAGTGAATATTAAATCTAAGGAATAACTACTAAAATTTCAAGCTTAGCACCACAGAGCTAGCAACAAATGATGAAGTCCAGAAGTACAACTAAAAAAAAAAATCTTTTATTTTGTAAATCTGTAAAAAGATGTATTTATTTTTGTATCATCCATCCAAAAAATTGTTTCTCATGAGAAGGCACACGGACTCTGCTGTGCAGAGGGCTCCACTATATGAACTCAGTAGAACTATCTATATCTACTCGCTAGCAATCTCTTCTTTAGCAGGGAGAGTCTATATTAGAACTGTGGAAATCTAGAGCATTAAGGGTCATTTAGTTCTATCTCCTTTCAAGTCTGTAGCAACAGTAACTCTGCCTCTATAGTAACCTGCAGACAGGGCCTCAGCCCAGTTTGCTTTTTTAAAATAATCTGGGCTCCAAGTGGGAAAGAGACAGGACCTTACTTCTGTAATGCTGTTAGAAAATTACATCAGCTTGTACTCGTCTCATCTGCTAATGCATTTAAAAATACAGCAAGGTAATACAGGGGTTTTCTTGAACCACATCAGTCATGCATCTAAACCCAAACTTGCTTTAGTAAGACCTTTGTTACTCTCAGGTTCAGTACTTAAATTCCTTAACTTGAAACTTTTAGGGAGTCTTCACACATATTGTAAGCTGAATGTTTTAATAAAACTACCACCTTTTCAATGTGATCAAGATAAATATTAGATGTAGAAAATATTTCAACAAAATATACTTCAGAAGTAATTTTCATAGTCCTTCCTTGTAGCTATCACAAGGCAGAACTCCTTCAAGGACTATAACTTTATGTTTAAGCAGTAGAAGGACCTCAGTAGTGGGATCTCTATACTGATGCTGAGAGGATGAATAGCTGTTCCTCCAAACTGTAAGCGGCCAGGAGGCACGTTTGTGCTGAGAAGCAGAAGGGAACAGACTCTACCTACGGTGTTGTCCCTGCCTAGCTATTTCATCTTTGCCATCGTCAAGGGGAACTCACAGCCATCCACCTGGAACAAGGTTGCACAGCCAGGAGGCATCTTCATGGAGTAACGAGCTCTACTGTTTGATAAACTTGGTTGACGATTTGGACAGCGTTGCAGTCCTTACCAGAGTGGTGGCAACCCCGTGAGAACCTGCATGCAGGATTTCGGACTTGCACTCACCCACTCCAGCTAGCGAAACCCAAAGCATGCTGAAAAGGATATGTCAACAACAAGCACAGCAACAATATAATGGAATTTGTCCAAACCTTGCTCTGGTTTTTATTCCATGTGGTACTTAGATTAGGCTCAGCAAGAGGAGGTTATTTAAGTTTCGCATGTTCAGTTTCACAGAAAATCCTCTCTGCCCATTAGCGAGCTCTTCATCGTGCAAGAGGTGCAGCATTTCATAGGGATCCACTACAGGCTGTCGTACAAAGGGACTGTTTTCAGGGATTGAAAGCACAGTCACTGTTGCCTGAACTATGCAGCTTTCTTCCTTTCCAGTAAGGGATTGCCTACGCCTGGTACACTGGTTAGGGTACCGGCTCAGCTCATGGAGAGCTGCTCATGTGCTGTCGAGCCCCCCTAAGGCAAGCAAAACACGACCTAGGACCGGCTGCAGCGACGTTCAGCGACCGTGTCCTGCGAGGCTTCTCACCTCTTCTGCCCACCTTGACATACGGCACAAGCCCAAGCGCAGGGAAATTCAAGTTGGGGTGGGAATAGTGAAACACAAGAGGTAACCAAGAACCTGCCGCTGATAGTAAATTCAGTGGCACTGAGATCCCAGGGTCCTTCACATTACCACTTCAACAAAGACTGTAAAAGCCCAGAGAAGCATAGAAAAGTCATAGAAGCAAACCCTGGTGGAAAAAAAAAAACCAGCAAAAGCCAAGGGGAGGAGTGGGAAGGGAGGGAACGAACTGTATTAGATTAATTCTAGAGCCAACTGGCACCTGCTTGATGGAAATGCTAATTCGTCCTACTGACATACACCCACTAATTATTTCCCCCTATTCCCTCATCTCCTCTAAATGAAGTATAGAGCTTTTTCTTAAATCGCAGGTAATGCGAGAATATCCAGGTTTCCACCCTTCCTTTTCCTCTATGTCACACCCCCACTTACAAGAACAGCTCGACTATTTACTGCATGGAAATACTATGTAGCATTACATAGTTATTTTTAATTTCTGTACTTAATTAACATTTCAGTCCTTACTCCAAAAGAACAGTTTCTGCTGCGTTTGAAGTAGTCTGTTACCTCTTATTGTGTACATGACAACTCTTGAATATCTGCATCAAGTCAGAGAGGAGTACCTGCCTTTGTCTGCAGATGCCTTTTATACTCGCTGCTTTCAGAGAAGCTCTTAGGGGCTAGTTTACAAGGGAACATAGGGCAGGTAGCTCCTCAAAAGCAAAGCTCTGCTTAACAGAAATGCATGCAAGGGATCTATTATAGGGCAAGAAGTCCTTCAACAGACAACCTGTAAATAAACCTCATCAGAAGCCCCCAGAGGGATGGTTTAAATAGCACATTTATTTACACAACTAGTCCGTGCTAGTTCAAAGAAATGACCCATTTGTAATGCCACCCCATCCCCTGGAGAGCGCTGGTCTTTTAATGAGATACAGGACAGAGTGGCTTAAAGGATTAAGAGCTGAAGTCACTAGGAGTCTGGGGAAGAAAGCAGCCAGTGCCGGATCAGTAGCAAGCATCGAGACAAAACACTGTCCTGGGCTGTGAGCACAGAAGAAATGCAGCTGTGCATGGCTGCCGCTTAAAGCAGGAGTTTTTCCTGGTACCGGCTGGACAGCGATAGGACTGGGGAGACAGAAAGCTCTCAACACCAAGAACTGAGTAAGCTTGAAGTGTCATCTTGTGCGAGCATCCCGTCGAGCCTCTAGGGAAAGAGCTGTTTTATTGACAAGCCTAATCCAACACCTCAGCTCATTCAGTCACTCGCTTAGAAATGATAAAGACCCTGTTCAGGTTGCCCTGAGCCAACACCTTGTCTCATTCAACTCCTCAGGATCAATAATTGGAGAGAAGTCAGCTATCGACCTGTTTTTTGAGCAAAACTATACCAGAATTATTAATTCACGCACACCACTGCAGCAACTTGGAAGCAGTCTTCTCAATGAACATTTCCTCCTTTCTTTAAAATACAATTTGAATCATCAATAACCTTTCATCCTTCAAAGAAAAGTTCATGCTAGAAGAAAAGAACAAATGAGATTATTTCCGTGGCTACAACATTATCTTGCCCTTTAAGTGCTACGCTGCCAATGCTTTAAGAAAATAAGCAAAGCCCAGCAGCACTTCAGCTACTCTCCCTTTATGATAGAAAGATAATGGCCAGCTTGTTGCTCATGATCTGTTCTTTGCAGCAATAATTAACAGGGAAATCTGCCACCGTAAAACTTACTTCAAACAGCTTTAAAGTTACAAGGCCTGCCCTGTTCAACTACAGGTAGATTTGGATGAGTCTAAGCTCAAGATTTTAAAAGAAAAGAAGAAAGGGAAAAAAAAAAAAAGATGGAGGGAAAAAGTAGACACTAATAGTGGAAACTGTTTTGCAATTGCTAGCATAATAGATTAGCCTTTTCATATTACAGCCCAGTTTCAGCAGGCCACAGGATGCTGCACTAGCGCTTAAAGTAGCTAGGCTTGTATGGTCAGAAGAGGAGGAGAAAGAAGAGAAATGTCTTTAAAATAAAGCAGTTTATAGACATAAACCCCTTTCTCGGTAGGGTATATTTAAATGTACTTTATTTCTTTAATCAAAGAAGCAAAAGAGCCTGCCTGGTAGCCTGAGAAGAGCATATGATTTGGATATCAAAAGATAGTTAGTTCAGCTGCTTCTGTATCTGATTATCTGAATCTTTCCTGTGTGCATTTACACCATACTTAAACTTCCAATTACCAGATTTAGTTTTAAAATAGATGTTGATGAGTAACATAGACTTCTAGCTGTGTTCCAGCAAGGTGGAAACCAAGAAACTACTGCAACAATAGCCCGAGACAACCTCTGTGGGGACCAGGAAATTCACCTCTCACAAAAGTGAGATGCGGATATCTGGAGGTTAATTTGCTACGAGCATCTATGAAATCTGACCACAAGAAGACACATGGGAGCTGTGATGTCCAGTAGGTCAAGATGCTACCCAGTGCAGCAGGTATCCTGCTCTCTAAACCAAAATTAGCAGAAGGCTAATTCTCTTGCCCAGAATGATCAGTGTAATATTTAGTTTATTAGAGGGAAGCAGGCCACATGGGAACAAACCCCGAGGTACATGTCAGCTGGCAGGGGACACAGCCAAGAGCTGACATGAATTGCACTCGTTCCTCTGTTAGAAGATAGGTTGAATTTGGGTGGATTCCTCTGTTCAGCCACTTGAAGGGATTTCATCTAAAGTGCGTGCATTACCTAACCAGGCAACACCTTTGGCAATTTTTGCTTAAGTTTTTCAAACAAGTCAGTTTTCTGTTATTCTCAATATGCTAGCATGTGAGAAGTTAATTCAAGAGTTCCCTAATGTCTGTGTTTGCAAAGGCTTCCTTGCAATCCCCCCTCCTTCCCTGCCATGCTGAGTTTTGGTCACAGATCTTTGCTGTGGATTCAGAGTTATGCAAGCCATCAGGCACTGTTGGAATTGCTGTGGCGGTCCAAGCACTCATGACACTAAATGCTGTAAAAACCTGAAAAGAAGATAATGCTATCTGAAAGGAAGTTAAAGAAGAGAAATACAGTCCGAAGCCCTGTCCCTACCAAGCACCACTCACTGCTGGGTAGCACACACACCGGTGTTTTACAGAAACGGAGCCTAAAGCAAGAGCACAGACTCAGGGGCTATGTGGAAGAGGCAGGTATAGATTCAGGAATGCTGTAGTGTTGTTGACAGCCTGAGGTTTTAAAGCATGTAATTTTCCAAGTAGAAAATACTTCTGAGTTGTACTCATCTCCCCGCATACGCGTCCAGGGTTGTTTTGTCCATACCTGCAGCTGCCATGAAATAAATGGCCATCAATTTAAAACTGAACGGTTCCACCTTTACACGCATGGGGAACTTTGTTTCGCAGCACCTAGGGGTTACTGTAGCAGGCAGAAAAACATCTTGCAGTTCATCACAGGACTAGTCACTGTGCAGTCTTCAAGTCAAACCATACACCAAAAAATACATCAAAGAATGATACGGATATTCTAAGGTCACAGCCTCACTCAGACTTTGCTACTTAAGTCTGCAAAAAAGCTACATAACCTTGAAATCTGAGACATTTCAAAGAGCTCTTAGTACTGCAAAAAAACCCAAATGTCCTATTCTACCCACAGGTCTCAAATAATTAATACACGTGCTTCTCTCGTCCCCTCAAAATATTCCTGATTTATCTGATGAACTCTACTCCTTCACAATCTGTCGCTCCAGACTAAGGAGGAGAAGGAAGAGGATCATTGCACAGGTACAAAAATGTGCCTAGAGATTGAACTGCTCCCAGTGGTAAGACATAATTTGGCTGGAGGAAAAAATGCAAGCCAAGGGCCATCTGACAATCTGAACCCAACTCTTCCTGGCACTTCTGACTGTATTCTGGTATGTGAGAAGTTTGTCTGGCCCCGTTTTCCTTTTGCCGTCCTAACTTTCCAAAACAAAAAGGGATTAGAGGAAAGGCGTTCACAAGTGGAAATTTCTGCTGGGTGGATAATTCATCCTGTGCTAGCTCTCTCCCACTTCCAGGGCCAGTTGTAAATTCATGTAACCAAATAAATATAAATTGAATTTTAAGGTATAGAGGAAGCAGTAACCAGTTTTCTGGAACTACATTCAGCACTGCCCCAATTGACCTTTTTCCTGCCTAGAGCTGCAAGTTCCATGAGTCAAAGAAAATGCAAGAAGAGTGTTTTCTTTTACCTGGAGAGCACAGTTTCTGACAACTGTTCTGCTTTTACGTCCCTTGCAAGTCAGTTTTAAGTTCCCTATCTGCATCAGCAGGAAGCTCTATTTTGCAGCAGCCTGTCATGTGTGCAAGAGCTGAGCAGTGCATACCGATACATGCTCCGACAAGAAGCGCGTGAACCAAACCTTTCTGAAAAGCCAGGAAATGCTGGCCGTTTCACAGCGCTGGTGCTGGTTCCTATCTGCATTTCTCCCAACAGATGACTGCGTGACAACCCTATGCCTTCTCCTGAGCGTTTTAATTCTGCTCCGGCTCTACAAGAGCAACTAGAAGAGCCAAGGATATTTTCCACATGTCAAGGCTGACTCCAGAGAAAAGATATTTATTTGAGGGAGATACACCCCCTGCCCCTTGTGCCGCTGGGAAGCTTATTGACTTCACACAAGTACATAGGCCAAGCAAGTCCTGGGTGCACGTTCACTGCCACCCCCCAAGAGCAAACTGCCTAGCTTTCATGGAAGAGACAAATGTATCTGGGGTGTTTGAATGGGACCTTTCCATTGGAAACTCTCAAATACCTTTATTAGGCCGTTAAATCTTAGGGTTAAGCACCAGGAGCAGGAATGGCTGCAGGCCATGTAAAAACCCGCAGGACCCCTCCACTCCATTGTTTACAAAACACAGGATGGTAATACCCAGCAAAGCATACAAAGTATGTTTTCTGCTTTCCCCTTTTCTCAATTTTCTTGCAAGTTTTGCCTCGAAAAAAACAGCTAAAAATCTGCAGAAGGAAGTCTTCCTCAACATGCTTCTCTCCCTACATGTTTAAAGCCAAGCCAGAACTTTCTGAGAGAGCCTTTAGATTGATTTCTTAGGAAGAAAAAAAAGCAAAACTAATTTGTGATTAGAAGGCGCAAAGATGTTCAGTCAGATGGAAGCGTTCCTGAAAAGCGAGGGGGAAACTACACCATCAATTCATTCAGTTGCCCTAAAGGGTAAACAGCAAACTTGAGCACAATCTACAAATCTTGACTATTATTAACAGCTTGACCAAACATGGCTGTTTTTTGTAGTTATGTTTGTACTTGTGAAATCTGGTGAACTAAAATAATATGTCAGATGGACCCTGACACCAAAGCAAAGAGGACAAAAACAAGAGGAGGTCACTTTGCATTATTGCTCCCAATGTGAGGTTCAGGTCCCTCACTCAGAGAAGAAACTGGCTAAAAAAAAAGGTTGTTTCAGCTGGTAGCGGATACTGAAAGAAATGAAAACAAAAGAGGCTTTCTGGGTCTCAGATTTACCTAAAAGGCATATATCTCTAGCATTCACAAAACTTTGCTTAGCAGCCCATAAAAACCTCCTTTTCAAAATGATCTGTCAGTAGAGCAGTTTTCTGGAGCTGTCAGAATGTCTTAAGGAAACCAAAGCCGTTTTTTACATAGGGAAAGCTCCCTATTCAGTAATGGGACCCCGTAAGGTGAAGGCCGTGTATCCCTTCTGTCTATAGCTGTGAGTTGTGGCATGTGTATTGCTAAGCAGAAGGCAATTCCTTTTACCCCTCACTTCTCCTGAGGAGACCTTCCTTTCTCCCTGCCTGCCCCAAAGGCGGACAACAAAACCTCCCTCCGCAGCAACACAAGACTAAACGTTCCTCTTCTGCAAGTTGCAGAGCGGCCTTGGCACACAAATATTTTTTGCCTTTAAAAAGCATTTAAGATAGCTTAACTGGGTTTTTTGTTTCAGGTGGTTGTAAGGAGGAGACTGGGAGCTGTTGACTTGCAGCAGTAGCTGTGGAAAGACTGATGGCCAGGATAAAGGACCCTTACTCAGGAGCTCTGGTTTGCATTCCCGTTTCCAACACAGGCCCCTGGAGACCACAGGTGGGTCCGTAACTCGGGAAGGGCAAAGGCCCACAGGCTCTTCAGAGGAGAGCTGCCTATGGTAGTTTCCCAGCCATAAAAATTCCTGCTGCTCCTAGCTGAGGGCCCAATAGGTTTTCCTTTACGCTTCGTTTTGGGTAACAAATAATCCTGATTCACATCAGCAAGGATGATGGCAGGGTGCTCTGAAGGATCAGTCAGTTTGTGTCTCTAAACAGTTAAAGATTTACCAATCCTCAAGCTACAAATGGGAGGGGG
>JANZLQ010000007.1:8315344-8345365 GCA_026212715.1 Elanus axillaris
GGGGGGGGCAGTTTTGTCAGTTTTGTTCGCAGGGCTCTCGGGACAACTCGGGTTTTGTACCGAGGCCGCCTTTCAGGCCGGTTAAGAACTGAGCTGGAGGCTTTTAATCAGGCCCCGGCAGTGCCCCCGTCCCCGGGCACCAGCCGGGAAGGGGACCTGCGCTCCCTCGGAACGGCGAGCCGCGGCGGCGGCGGCGGTGGGACACAGTCCGGCACTTCCGGCTGCTGCCGGAAATACTTCCCGCCGCGGGGGATGTTTTTCGCGCTGCACCGCGGTGGCGCTGCAAGATGGCGGCGCCCGCTGGTCGCTGTTTGTGGCGAGGTGAAGGGGCTTCGCCGTCTCGCTCAGCGCCGGGAAAGCGCGGGCGTTGGCTACTAGCTTTTGTCCATCTCCGGCCGGTGTTATTTTCCCTTCGTCGCGGGTGACCCTGAGGGGTGGTGGGGCCTGCCCTGGCGGGCGGCCCCCGGGGAAGTGAGGGAGGTCGGGATGCTTATCTATCTGAGGCGGTATTTGCTTTTTCCCTCGCAGCACTGGCCCCGCGTCGCGGGTGGATTTTCCCCAGGCTCGACCAGCGCCTCGCCGCCGCCCCCGCCTTGGTGAGCATCGCGCCGCCCGCCCGGCCCTACGCTGCGACAGCGAAGTGAGTGCGTCTCCTTCCATGTGAAGCAGCGCTCTCGGCCGTCGGGTGTCCTGGCCGTGTGTGTGTGTGTGTGTGTGTGTGTGTGTGTGTGTGTGGTGTTTTCGGCGTCTGCTTTGTTGCTCAAACAGCCGAGCTGGCCTTGGTGGCATCCCACAAGCTGCTAGCTACTAGAGAAACAGCCGGGGGAGAGAAGATCTAAGCTGGAATTGCAAGGGAGTGTTTTCTTTCACTCTCTTAACAATGAATATAACAGTTATGGGAAAAGATTTTATGATTTTGATGTGTGCTTTTGGAAGGTGTGGCTGGATTGTAGATTAAGGAGCACTGTCAGCATGAAAGCTGATGAGTTTATGGAATCAGTTTCAAACAGTTCCTCTCCTTGCTTCAGGCAGCTTTTTATTGTTGGATTTGTTCTCTCTTTAAATCTGATATTGCAGTGTAAGTGGGAGAAGTAAAAATTAGCTCTGTGTACAGAACTGGGAGGAGTGCTGTACACCAAGTGTTCTGAAGTGCTGCAGATTCCTTCACTGTAGTTAATAGAAGAATGGAGTAGCTAGCTGTTACTTTAATATTTTTTCCTTGATTTGTGAGCCTTTGAAAATAGGTAGGAGAACAGGGTTTGGGACTAGTGTTTAACTGCATCCAAAGTGATACAGGAAAGGGAGGAGAAACCTTTTTTGAAAGGTGCGACTGCTATGATCCACTATAAGAAGAAGAAAAACTCTGCAGATGTGGCTCCTTCTGACGACCAGGAAGGTGCGTGGATTTGCTGGGTTTAGAAGCAGCTCGGGCACAGTGCCTGTTACCAGCCCGTGTGAAGGCAAGACCTGTAAAAGTTGGTGTGTTATCTGAAACTGGTTTTGTGTTGATACAGTAGGAGGTCAATAACTTGGTTCCATGCTACACAAACGTGGCTATGTTGTTTCAGGAGCTTAATTGCCATCACAGCTTTTGGTTTCTGAATTATTTCTGTCTTGGGCATCTGAGCCAAGTAACTGGGATGAATTTAGGGATGCTGTCCATCTTTGTGTGGAACCTTCCTTGTTAACTAATTGTTACTTAATAAGTGACATGTGACAGTATCTACTTTTTTTCTCTTAGAACATGTGCCAAACTCTTCAGTTGATAATCTAACAATATTTTTTTTGTTTGTCTTAGAACTGCAAAGAAAGGTTCACGTAAGACCAAGCAGGAAGAAACAAAAAAGAAACAAGTAACTAGGAGGTGGCCGCTTATGAGCAAGCCCGTGGATGATGTATACTTGACATGGTATTATGAGCGACCATCCTATGATGTGGAAGAGGCTGTGGGTATGCTAAAGAAATTTCAGGAACTGGACTTCACTAACCCCAAACAGTATGTCTATATTAACGTATTCCTAGATATGGCACTACAGAAGAAGGTAGGTTGGAAGTATATACGAGTTTTGATACTTTTTTCTTTTTAACATGGGAAGGCTGTGTTTTAAGCGTAGAGCAGATGCTGCTGTCAGCCTTCTGGGCTGCCTCATGCGGTTTCTCTGATTGTCAGAATAATGTGTGCCTTTGCAGGTGACTTTGTGCCTTTATATATGTATAATTATTAAACATCCCGCGTAGTCCTGAGGTGAAGATATCACCACTGAGGATTTTGAAAACAGGCTATTATGTGACTAAAATTCATGTCTGGACGGAACTGATCAAGCTAAGCTTTACACCTGTTCGGGCTTTCCACTTAAAGATGTGTTACCAAAATCACATCATGTCTGGGTTTTGTTCTGGGATGATTGTTACAGGGAAAAGTATGAAGACAAGCTTTCCCCTGCCTCTGTCCTTCACCTTGTTTTGATTTTATATTTTTTTTAATAATGTTCCTTGAAAGTATGCTATTGCTTGTTTGCCTATGACCTTTTTGATTTAAAGGGTTTAGTCTTTCCCTAAAACTCTTCCTGCTTCCCCCATAAGTTGGAAACAGTTATGCCACTTGAGAATTGCTTTCTTCACATGTGTAACTAAATATCCCTTTGGTATACCAGTGGTCCCTTAGAGCCAGAAAATGACTTCATGCTTAAAGAAATGCAGAGCTCTTGCTCCTGCTGCCAGAGGCTATGTGGTATTCTTAAGGCTTGGTGAGGACACGTTCCTTGCTGATGGTTTGCATTGGCCATTGCATCAGAAGCATCATTTAGATAAGCTGCAACTGCAGCACCTCGGTGTTTGTTATTGACTGCATCTGAGCCTGGTAGCAATTCTGCAGTGGAGTTGCTGATCCCAGCCCCTGTCTCTTGGGCAAACTGCAGCATAAGTAATTAATGTCTATTAAGTTTAGATTTGAGTATATACTGGACATAAAAAAAGCAGTCACAATGTCTGCATCGTGCTTGTTTGTTCCTCTGTGCAAGGAAATTGTGGGTAAGATTTTATTTAGGGGACCAACTCAACAACGATTGTGTAACTTGCCTTACCTCATGATTGATTTTGTTGTTGTTGTTCTAAAATTTTCTTTCTTTACTTATTAGAAAAAAGTGGATCCATTTGCAAGCACTGTTCTTCTTCCATATCGCTTTACAGATGAAATCAATAAGGTCTTGGTTTTCACAGAGGTGGGTAAGCCTGAATTACTTGCTTTTATACGTTTTACGTATCTAGCATGGTCTTACAACACAACTAGTTCCTATGCAACTACTATACCTTTTATTGAGAAGGCTCTGCAAATGCTTTACAGAACTGTTAAGTCTGTCTAGGATTCATCTTCAGCAGTGTCTTAATGTATTAACAAGCATCTTAAAGGATTTCCTTCACCTTAATAGGTTTACATATGTGTAGATTGTTCTAGCAATGCACTTAGGCAGTAAACATCTGCATAAGGTGTGACTAAGGAAGAGATGATGAAAGATCATATATAGCGTTAAACCTTTGTCACCTTTTTGTAATACAAGCAGATGGTTTAGTGTAGCAGCTGTGTCCAACCCTGCTGTCTTAAGCCTCAGTAGGCAGTGCAGATTAGAACTGAGTGTTATTCAGAGTGACTTGTGCTGTAACAGGATACCCTTGGGAGAGGAAGGCAAAGTAACTTCTCCTCAAAAACCATAGACAACAGCCCTCTGCCCCAAACCCTTCATCTGCTCTCCTAGCAGTTTGCTAATGTGAACTAATGTGTGTAGAGCAGTTGTAGCATCTGTATGGGACTAGTTTCAGCCTCTGCTGCGGTCCTTTGCTGGTTAATCATTCTAACAGAATAGATCTACATATACCTGTATGTGATTATCTTGGAGAACTGTCACAGATTTAGTTGACTACCCTTTGGGCTTAATTTTTGTAGAATTCTCTACCTGAGCTACAAGGTGAGAATCCTCCTACAGAAGGGAGGGCTGAGAAAGGATCAGAGCATGCCAGGTTCTTTGGTGCTGTATCTCACAACCTTTTTGCTTCACTTAAATTCATGTGGGATAAGAGGTACTGTGCCTTGTGAAGGTGTATACGTGGAAAGAGGTTGAGCACCTGAAACACTTGCTAGTGCCTTTGGATGGAAGCGTGGAGCTATTCAGTTTATTCTTGTGAGGAAAAGTTGATTCTGGCTTTGAGTCATGAATATCTGCCTGTTTCGAAAGCTTGAGCCAAAGTTTTTACAAAACTGATGCCTCTTACGTTTCCGTATTTCAGACTATGAAAAGCAAATCCTTGCAGAGGACAGATGAGGTTACATTCTAAATGCTCTTTGAAGCCAAAGTTTAATAGCACTTTCAGAAGTTGAATAGCCCTTTTTTACAGTGGTTTTTAGTAACACGTTCTGTGCTTTTCTTTAAGCTTAGAGTATGATGTTGGCTCCATCCAGTGGATGGTTCGTTATAGCTTCCAGGGGATGGAGGTGGGAGAGAAAGGGCTTTTGATAGAGCTTCTCTGCAATGGGATGGGCTTTTCTCCTTCTCCAGTAGAAATCAACTATAGACTTGACTATTGCTTCTTATTGGGACCTGGAGCGGGTGGAGTTGCTGCTCCTATATCACCAGCATTAGATATTTTTGGTCTTTGATTGCCTTAAACAATTCTTTCCTTTTTAACCTGTAAATAGCCTGGTTTTATACCCAGTTGTCCAAGATAAATCACTTATCCAGTGCTGTCGATATAGACTAATTGGTAGTACAGATGTTACTGAACTTCTTTTTCTCTCAACAGAACGAGCAAGAAGCTGAAATAGCTCGAGAGAATGGAGCTGCTGTTGTGGGAGGAGTTGAATTAATCAAATGGGTATTTTTTTATTTATTTTTTTTTAAGAATTATCTAAGTATCTTAACTTTAAACAGTGACTGAGGGGAGTGGGGAGCAAGAAACCTGGTGTCCAGTAAACTCCAGCTTGAAATTAGCAGCCTATGAGAAGCGTAAGAGATATATTTCTGTGCTTGGACATGCTTGTAGGTGAACTTGTGTACTGAGGTAACTTATTGTATTCCTAAATATATTTAATTGTTTTTATTGTAGATTTTGGAGGATGAAATCCAAGTGGACTTCTATGTAGCTGTCCCTGCAATAATGCCTAAGCTAATACCTTTAAGGAACAAACTAAGACGAAAATACCCAAGTACAAAAAAAAGTAAGAAACAGTTCTTGCTTACAACCCCCAGGTACTGAACAAGATTTAACTCTAGAGGTGACAGTGAAACTCTTTTGATGAAGATGTATGAGTACATTGAGTATTATACTGTATATGACTGAACCACTTGTTTTGTCTTAGATAAGAGTAGTTTTAGGAATCTAGAACTGTGCGTTTCTCCTACAACAGGCAAATATGGGATTATATTCAAGATAAGTTTGCCTACTAGTTGCCTCTATGCTTGTTTGTCCTGATGAATGGTAATAGTATTGTGAAGTTACCCAGGAAAACAGAAATGACTTGAAAAAAAACATATTCACAGAGACAGTTGTGTTGTCAAACTGTTGTGCAGTTGTTTGGATCCCGGCCTCGTGAGTGCTACTGCTCCTTTTGCCTTGTCATTACTACTCTGTTATTGAGTTACTTATGGTTTTCTTTAGTACAGCCTGCTCCCTTATCTGTGTGGTCTGTCCTTTTCCATAATGCTGAAGATAATTCCTCTTCAGGTCAGGTTTTCACAGCAACCGAAATCAGACTTCTGTCCTCTCTTGCGGACTTACTTTATTTTAGCTCTGTGTCTGGAGTCTATGTCAAATACAAATAATAAAACAAAAACAGATAATCTTTTTCAAACATAGAGCTTGTGCCAGCTGTGTGAAGCACTGAGTCTTGAACCGTATCTCTTACTTCCCTGCCCCAGCTGTCTTAATGTTTTACAAGCTGCAGGCAGTGTTTTTAGGCTCCGAAACATTTAAGACAAACCTATTAACCTGTCCAAAACATTGCAACGGAGAATACTCCAGATAGCTTTCATTTGTTTTAAAAAGTATATTGTGCCATTGTGAACCTACTTGGTTTGTAGCTTATCCAGGGCCAATTTCTCTTGGAGCCATCAAAAGATCTGTGGGAGAAGTAATGCTTGTATTTGAAGCAATTGGGTGATGGTGTAAATCTGTCAAATGAGCCCTTGCAGCTGAGGTAAGAAACAGCTTGACTTGTGGGAATGGCTGGATTGGGCCAGTGTGTTCCAGGTAGCGTGTAACTTTGCTGTTACATAGTAGTAGACTTCATTTGCAAGGAAGATTTGGGGCTTGTTCTAAATCGAACTCTGTAGGTTTTGGTCTTTCAGGCTGCTTTAATTGTGTTAGGTAATAAAGCAGTGTTTTATATATGCATAAGCAGGTTCTTTATTTGAAGTGAAGCCTTTGTTTCCTACTGTATTAGCTATTCATGTCTGCTGATTAATAAGGAAGGAGGGAAGATAGAAACGATTTATATAGTATGAGAGAGGGCACCACTGTCTTGTCCATGAAAATGCATTTTTGATTGGAGTCTAACTGCCTTAATTGAAAGATTGAATTCTCTCTTTACTAATATCACACTTAGCCACACTAATAAGCATTACTCAGACAACTTTTCTGCCTTTTTTTTAAAAAAAAAAAACCACCCTAGATTCCTTGGGCCATGATATTCCCAAAATGCTGCAGCTCTTCAGAGAAGGTCTTGAGTATGCGGTAGAAGACGAGCGTGTAATCAAGACAAGAATAGCAAGAGTAAGTTGTATATAGAGTTCATAAGTTTTTTCCTACTGAGCAGAATTGAAGTTAGTGTTAAAAGAGGGAGGAGGAGTGTGTTTAATGTGTTGGTTCCCAAGATTGTTAACCATGTTCTTTGACCTGTGAAGTAAATGGAACTCTTACTCTTTATTGTGTGACGTCTTCAGCTGATGTGAGCACTGTACGTTGTTAATGTGTGGTCATAGAAGATGGCTCTGCTAAAACTGAGAGCAAGGCATACCTGATGCTAAGATGTTAAAGATGCCAAGAATGGGATCTGTATTTGCCACTATATTGGCAAGGAATCGTAATAATGAACAAAATAGGATGAGAAAAGTTACTATTCCTAGTTATCTCCTTGTGAGTTGACATCTTAATATAGGCTTCCCTTTCCTCCTGCCTTCCCCAGCACTCTTCTGTGAGTATGATAAAGCTTATTTGTTTTTTTTAAGTAAATAAACTATGGGTTGTAAGTCCATGGTCAGTCTGCACAGATGGATAAAAAAAAAGTTTCCTTTAACTTGATAATTAAAGACTCATTTAATTTTGATAACTTCAGTCCTGGACTGGAGCAAAAAGCAAGAACTGTGCATTACACCTGATATATAAAATTAATCTCTGCTGTCGTGTAAGAAATTGTGTTATATAAGAGTATCTTTTCCCTTTTTTCAGGCCCTTAATATGTTTTCCTTAATGATTTTTTTATTATTATTATTTCTTTTCCCTGCTCATTCTGTTTTGTCTGTTTTAAACCTGCCTGACTTTTAGTTTTCCTTTGCCTAATACTCATAGGGAAAGGAAGTGTATGAGACAGCTAACCCCTGAAGCTTTGTCTGGTGGTTAGAAATAAGCAAGTTTATTTAATTCTGGCTAGCTGCTGTCAGTTGTGCATGTGAATTTCAATGGCTTGCTCATCTATATGGTACTCAAAACTGAGGTTCTTGGGACTATTTTGCTAAAGTGTGTTATATCTTGCACTTTGATACAGGCAGGAAGTATCTTTGGCTGTAATTTTAATGAACTGTGTGAAATGCCTTGAATCCATAGATCAGTCTTGGATTCAAGTATTGTGACTGTACTCCTTAATTTTTGCTTTTGACTTCTTAAACCTTGATCATTTTATGCTGTAGATCAGCCTAAAAATTACCTGCAAATTCAACTTACTGTCAGGTTTCTTCTTGTGTAGTAAAGACGACAAATCAGGTTTTTAATAAAGGTGAATGAAGAACTCTGATGTCCTGACAGTATTCAGTGCAATTGTAGTTGGTTCTGCTTCATGTATTAGTCCTGCAGCTGTGGCTACAGTTTCTGAAGTTAAAACCACATCCTGTTACTGATGTAAGGTTACAGATTACCTTCGGTTCTCTGTCTAAGCAGCTCAGCCCTGCAGTTTCACAGCACTTTTGAAGATTTGGTGCGGCCAGAGATGTCACTCTGTACAAGTAAACAGTAGGTTCTTGCAGATAAACTCTTAATCTTGGGTCAGAAGCAGTACGATGAGGGTTTATTTACACGAGTTCATAGGTGCTAAGTTAATGTCAGCTACGTGGCAGAGGTGACTCCAACACTGCACACACTGTGTGTCATGCTCTGTCACACGGTTGTGTATTGAGTTGTGTGTGGAGGGATGACTCAGTGGTTACGGCTTGCGTAAAATGTCTCCACCCTCTCTAGCTACTATCCCTTACCTGACCTAGTTTTCCTACTGTTTGCGCAGCAGTGCTGGAAGGAAATCAAGTGTAGGCAAGGCTCTGGGAGGCTGCGAGAGCTTGAGTGGTTACGCATATCTGTTCACCACTGAATCAAGAGCTTTTTAAATTTAAATCTTGTCAGTGAGAAAATACTAATTTATGAATTACACAGAAGCATGAAGATCAATTGCTGTGTTCCAAACAGTAGCGTAGATGTTTCTGAGAGTCTGCCAAGCTGGCATTTCTCAAAGAGATGTTTTCCCTTTAGTGCTGCTGTCTCATGTTGCCTGTTAGTTCAGTTATGGCCACTGGCTTGATGTAATGCTGCACTCCCACATAAGTCAGCAGCCTCAGTGGTGTATTCTTAGTAGTAACTGAGACATCTTTGAAAAGCCCAGGAGTTGGCAGCAGTTAAGTTTAATTAGCAGATCTGAAGTTGTGAAACTGAGAATGTAAAATGTTTCTTTAAGATGTGAGCTTAAAGCAGAAGGGAGACAAATGAGGACACTTGGGATATCTCCTTCAGAATTGAGCTGTCTGCAGAGGGCAGCTTAAAGTAATTTTTTTGAGGGTTTTGACATAAGTCAAAAAAGTTTGAGTCAAAACAGGGTGCTGCTGATCATTACAAATTTTTCTTTTTCCCAAGTTGGAGTCGTCTTCAGGAAACTCGGGAGTCCACACGTGACCCCAGGAAGGAATTTCTAATGTTATCTTCCTATCTGTGCAGAGAGCTGCCTGCAAAATGGTTCTTCTATGGAAAAGAGTAAGATGGTTTCAGGAGGAGAGACTTTAAGGTTTGTTCAGATGGATGCATTTTCTGGGAATGGACATGTTTACAGGAGCACTTCTATTCGCAGGGCTAGAAGTATGGAGAGATGTGTACTGAACCAGAGATCTCAAACTGGGTACGTAGAAGGTACAGATACGTGGAAATGAGAGTTAAAGCAGGAAAACAGAAATGCCAATTTGCACTAGAAGTAGCATCTAGGTTCCTTGTTTGTTAATGTGATTGAAGGCCTGAAGTGTAAGTGTCCTTTGAAAAAGAAAGAAAAGACAAGACTAATGGATTCCTGGCTTTGAACTCCCTAAAGGAGGGGGGGGAGAGAATCCCACAGTTGAGGAAGATGTGTTAAGTCTTGACACTTTGAATACTTGAGAGTTGAAATATGTTTATTGGGGGATGAAGGGAATACTGCAAAAAGCATAGGTTGTAACAGTTGTTTGTTGTTACCAGTTTGAGCTGTTCTCTCATTTGAAATAACATGTGGAAAGGCTTGCCTGTCTGCAGTGCTGTTTCTAAATGATTACAACTATTGACAAGTCCAGGATGAGAGAGATATTCAGCCTTAAATTATGTACCTTGGAGTTGCACGTGTTGCCTAAGTCCTGATGGTATGTGCTGGACTGTACCTGCATAATGCCTTCCTAGTAGTCTGGTACTGGCAAAAGGTTTGAGTTTTATTCCAAACAGGACCAAGAATGTGGAAAAAGTTGTAGCAAGTTAAACTAGGAATAGGAAATAACCCTTCACAACAGCCTCAGTAAGGGTATATCTATGTCTGCTTTCTTTTTTTTTTTTTCTTTTTTTTTTTTTCTTTCCTGCGGGCTGCATGGGGCTACTACCTCAGAAATGCATCTGCTTTCAGTGCCAGGATGAGAAAATGCTATCTGCGTGGTCGATGATATTACAGGCTCCTACACAGAACTCTGTTTCTCGCCTTATTCTGACCTTCTCAGGAAGATTCATAACTGAGCAGAAACCTATGAAAGCAAGGCAACACAAAATACATCAGTATTCTTCTCTTACTGATTCTGTCAGTCTTCCAGATGTCTTTGCAAGTGGTACAGAAATGTTGTTCTGCCATGTTTATCAACACTTACTGTTGGTTCAGAGGCTTTCTTTTTGTTCCTGAAAGCAGAGATGTAAGTTCTGCCCTCACTGTGTAACAAAGGATGCTTGATGTCCCAGAATAATGGCCAAGTGGAGTTGTTGCATTATGCTGCTGCAAAGCAAAATAAAACTTGTTAGGAGTAGCTCTAAACCTGATTTTTAGAATAGGTGTAGTTAACATTTGGCGTAGAGGCATTTGAAGACAAGTTCTTGGAGTTTAATAGAGTCAAGTGTTCTGCATTGAAATTAAGAGAAAATCTGGTGATATTATAGTGATGCAGAGGTTGCATATTGTTATGGGATGCTGGTCAAATTACCATTGGTAATTTCCTGGCAGTTTACTGTGCTCCAGAAATGTCTCACTGTTACAAAAAGGTAAAATAGGTGAAAAAAGGTAATTGTCTTAATAGACAGCATGAGGAGACAAAAGGTCCCTGCTTGGAAAACAGAGCTATGAACTCATGTCTGTTTTCGTTAACTCATTTCTTGTTTTGCCTTTAACTGAAATACAAAACTTTTTTTTTTCTTTTTTGTGGATAGTTGGAATTCTAGATCTTACTGTTTGAGAGAGCCAAACCTGAAATTCTGGGTCTCTGTGGGTTTTCTGTTCTTAGTTTGTCTCTTAACAGCTGTAGCAGGGGACTTGGAGTAGATTTCTGCCTACTCCCTGCCCCACCCCCTGCCCCACTACCACAACTATGAGCCCAATTAAGGTGCTCTGGGAACTGATGTAGCTTGAACGGTGTCGTGGTTTAACCCCAGCCAACAACTAAGCACCACGCAGCCGCTTCCTCGCTCCCCTCCCTGGTGGGATGGGGGTGAAAATCAGAAGAGTAAAAGTGGGCAAACTTGTGGGTTGAGATAAAGACAGTTTTCTTACTGGCTAGTTTCTAGCTTTATTTCCCTGCCCGCTGATTCTTAAAGCATTGAGTTAAATAGCTGGCAATAATCTTGTTTTGCAGAGTGTTAATAATTTTGTGTTAATCATTTCTCATCTTGTACCAAGTGTTTCTGCCCTGCCATGACTGCCATTCTCTACGTGTGTTATATTTGAACTGCCTGTTAGTTAAGTCTGCAGTACAGTTTCAGTGCTCTGAATGATCTCCTGATAGAATTCTCTATTTAGAGTTTAGAAAAGCAGTTCTGTGGTTAAAGCTAGTGTTTTAATTGCAGTGCATCTTTTTGTTCTTCAATTGCATATTTAGCTAGCAAATAGCTGAATGGCTCTTCTGTGCATTCAGTTGCAGTCTTCCAAAGATCCCCCAGAGGATTAGAAGCATTGAGACTTTCATCAGTCAAGTTTTAAACATGATCTGTTTTAGTGAAACTTGTGCAATGCTGAATATTAATAGGCAATTTCCCACTAGACAGCAGAGTTAGTGGGGGAGGCCATTTAAAGACAAATGTAACATGTTTCTTTTTAAAAAAAACAAACAAAAAGAACCAGTAACTTCCTTGAAGCTTTTTACAGCCCCTTGTGCTGCTCTAGAGAGAAGTGTCGTAAACTTTGAACAGTAAGATAGGTAATGATTCATTTCTGTGTTCTGATTGTAGTATATACTGTCATTTTCTAAGGTACCTTGTGGTTAGGTTGTATTTGTACAAAGTGGACTACAAATTGATTTATAGTTGCTCCCTCTACAGGCATGATTATTCTTCAGGAAGGCTCAGGACTTAAAGATGTTTAGCTCTTGCTGCAATCAGTCTGAACAAAGTAGCTTGCACAGCCTTGAAGATCTGGTCCAGAGTACTTTGGTCAGTTTGGTGAAGGTTTGAATTAAACTAAATATCTAGTGCTGATACACAGTGACTCTGTATACACAGGGTTTACTGTGGAATACTTACTTGGAAGCTGGAATATTTATTTGGATGTGTAAGCTGTTTTGAAATACTTGGTACCCTCTGAGCATTACCTGTTTTCATTATGGAGCTGTCAGCATCTCAAATAAATTATGGTACGTGATCTCTTTGGATGTGTCGTGTTGTCCAATTTGAATGAAAGTCACTCTGTCCTATTTTACTGTCTTAACTACTACAGAATGTTAACTAACACTTTTGTATTTTGAGATGGGTCTTGCCTCAAAATGTCTTGTACTTCTAAATCTTTATAAGAAGTTGTAACTTGTTTAGAGCAACTTGCAAATTCTGTGTCTTGTGAATGATTCTAGACTTTGTTACAGACAATGAATGCCAAATAGCTTCTTGAAATTGTGCAACTGTACAGGTCTTAGCTTAAGACCTGAACTTAGTGTAAGGTTTGGAAGCAAACACTATTTGAACCTTCAGTTGAAGTATAGTTTCTAATTAGTTGCTACCAATGAATTTTTTATTTAAATGGTTTTGAGTATTCCTCTATTTTGTATTCAGTAGAGCATGGTGTGTCTGTCAGTGAAGTGAAATGCTCAGCATTAACAAACAGATTTTTTTAATGTCCATTAACTTATGAATGTTTAAGCATATTACAATCAGCATAACAATGATAAAGACAAATGTGTTCTGGCCTGTGTAACAGAGGAACTTCATTTAGATTGTAAGTCTGCCAGAAGAGCATAAAGAGAAATTAATGGACCAAACCTGGGAGGAGAGTAGTCAAGTATAACTGTATTTCTATTGCAAATTAATGCATACATTTACATATAAGTGAGAAATTACTAAAATCTGCTCATGCTACATTGGGAGGTGGCGGAGAGGAAGAGGAGACCCCAATGGTGCCTGTATGCTCCCCTGAAACAGAGTTAATTGTGTGAGAATAAATGCTGCTTTTTTTTTTTATTCCATAGCTGAAAGCTCTAGAAAAAGAACTTGATTTTTCATTCAGATAAAGATATGTGGATGATACGGGTGAGACTGGACAGCAAATTAATTGACGCATAGCAGGGCATTATAGCAGCTGGACATTTAAGTCTGAGAAATGCATGTTAAGCTTTCCAGGAGCTGAGAGTCAGGTCAGTCCTGGCTTTGACCTGAGGCTGTTCAGGTTGGCCTGCCTCTTGCTTATGAGTTGCACGTTTTTGAAGAGAGTCCAGATAAGATGAACAGCAGTCATGGTTTAAGGAGATTGGTCTAAAGAGAAGATGGAGGTATTAATATTTTGGCAAGTGTTGGTTCACTTCCAAGTATCTGTGATTGGTCCAGTGAGGATCACATCTGTGTCAGAAGTAAGGTGTGCTTACGTGCTCCATTAGATGAGGACATTGGGCAGGACAAGGAGCCATCAGTCCACAGTTTTTTGTTGGAAGGTCAAAAATGCCATGGACAGGAACCAGGGCCCATAAAAATGGTAGATACAGAGCTGGTATATGTTTAGAGCTCAGTGCTTCAATATAATTTATGTAAAAAGTAGAAATTCCATGTAATATTTTAAAAAGGAAAGAAAAGGGGATGAAGCTTTGTAATTTTTTAAAAATTATTCATTTAGTTCTGTTAAATTAATGCCTTAATGCCTTCAATTTTAGATGCTTGTGGCTTTTGAGTTGATCTGTTTTGCGGTCTTTGACAGCTACTTCTTGAGGCTTTTTTCCGCAAATACTTTATTTTAATATGATTTTTTGCAGAAACACTTGTACATATATTGTTTCTAAGACTTTGCCTCTCTAAGGCTACATGTTGTTACAGAGCCGTGGAAATTTAACATCATGAGTAGAAATACAGAGAATAATGATGAGTGTATAACCATGGATAAAATAGTTTTTTCTCCCGGTCATTTGGATATGGCTGTTAATGGGATTTGTAACTCCTTAACAGGGAATGCAGAGAAACAAAATCTATCCAAATGTAGAATAAATATGTACCCGGTGCTTTCAGGTTTATTAATCTAGACTTTAAGTATCCCCATGGCTAACTTTGCATTATCCTTTTTCAGCTGGATATGCCTACTGAGCAGATAGTTGCCAATCTAAAAACAGTTATCGATGATATCTGCACATTCAAGCCATTGACTTATGGTAAGTAGCTGTTCTTCTCATGTGGTAGTTGATGTTACAGCAAACAAAATTAAGAAATTAGTCTTGTTTACCAGGTTGTCATTAAATTACCTTGCTGCTTTGTCTGCCTTGGGACAGGAGGGAGCTGTTAGGCAACTCGGTAAATCAAGACCTAAGAAATTACAGCCTGTAAGGGTATGAATAGCATCTGCTCTTATTGATGTGAACTCCAGTTGCACGTTCTAAGAGTCTGTGTGAGGAAAGGAGTGAGATATTGTACAAAACTTAAGTTTGCAGGCTTGATGCTTAAGTGGATTAAAGCTGTACAAGGAAATCCTTATGGGACATGGAAGTCTTCAGTGTCTGTGTGCGCTGGTTTTACCTCATTGATGTGAGACCCTGTTGTGGCTCAATGTATAGAATCTGAACCCCTGGAATCTACCTGCAGTTGCCTAAGTTAAAACCTGTGCTTCACTTAACATCTAGTCTAGTTAGCTGCGCTGTTTGAATGTATACCACCTTTTTTTTTTTTTCCCTTTCTCTATTACCAGGATATTTTTAAAATTGCTGCTGCTCCAAGGGAAAAGCTGTTACTCTTTTTCTTTTTTTTTTTTTTTTTTAATTCCTTTGCAAAAGTATCAGGTCACAAAGGACTAAAGGTGTGAATTCTGCGTGTTGTTCCTGTGGGTTCTGCTCACTGTTCTGAGCAAAGAATGTGAACAACTAATATGCTATCTGTTCTTAGCCATAATGAAGTAAACTTTAAAGAAACATCATCTGCTTAGCTGGAGTAGAAATGTTGATTTATGAACATAATTTTATGTAAGAATAGCCTTGTTTGAGCTAAGAAAACAGTGTTTTAATATTGGCTTCGTGTCTGCAAAAAGAATCATCTTGCATCTCTTCCAGTGATGCTGTTAATAGTAACTACTGCACAGAGAACAGACCACGAAAAGCCAAGGACACATGCCTTTAGAAGCATTTCAGCCCACATAACAAGTATAAGGGGTTGGTTGACTTGAAGTATAAGTAAATAGGAGCAGGAAGTGGTGGTATTTTTGTGCTTAATGAGTTTATATGTGAACTACACCAATCTAGTTAAGTAAGGGTAAGCTCTTCTGGTCTCAGTAGCACTTCTACTGATTTTGCAGTGTCAAGCTTGGTTCTTGTAGTGGGTCTCTTACTGGCTTCATTAAAAGTGTTTGCCATTTGTAGGAAGTAGACTTGATAATTAACGCATTTTTGCAACAATGGAGTCTAGATACGCTTGCTAACTATCAATCACTTAGACCAACTAGTTATAGATACCTTTTCATTAGTTCCTTTCAGACTTTCCATATGTAATAGTATGTCTTCATGCAGCTATTTAGTTATCACTAAAATGTCATTCTTCCACAAGTCACTTGATCTAATGTGAGAGTAAAAATACCACCAAGCAAATGTTCTCAGAGTATTATGTAGATCTTTTAATCTTCCATAAAGCAATCTGACTGTTTTTGTAGTTCTTCTTGTCAAAAGGTTTCTTTGGCATTTCATGGTAGGATACTGAATTAGAAACGGTGTCTTTCATGCTCTTAGTTATGTATGAATATTAGGGTGATCAAAACTCCACCACTGCCCCCCCATATCTTGCCAATCAGGACAACTTCCCAAGTGAGTTCACCTGTATTTGATTTTTTTTTTTGGAGGAGTGTGTGTGTGAAGTTTTATTTGTATGTTCAAAGGCCCAGGGGCAGCAGTGATGTCAACTGCTGGTGAGGCACTGAAGCAATAAGGTAGCCATCAAGTTAGTATCTTTTATGGCACCAGAGCGAGAACTGTATTTTGAACTCAGTCTGCCAGGGTGGATGTTAAACACTCTGTACTGAAGGGATGTGTCTACATGTATAGTTCTGATCCTGGTCATGTGCCTGATGCAGTATGGATTAGTACTAAGACAAATCAGCCTGGAGACATGAAGAGTGGTAGAGCGACCGAATTGGTGGTGTTCTTTGTTTTCTAGGTCCTTTTGTGCAGAAATTGGTTATTAGATCTTCAACCAGTGAAGGTTTGCTGTTGAACCTGGATGGACTCCTACCTCAGGTGGAGAAAGTAGAAGAAGAAGAAAAAAATGCAGAAGATGATGAAGAAGAACATGTCCAAGAACCTGTTAGTACCTGATGCCTTTCCTTGTAGATCTGATGATCAAGCTTGGAAAGCAAATAGTGTAATTCAAATCATACTTTATGAAAAGAAAAAATAAATCTAACTTGTGTATTTCACTTGTAAATTCTTTGTAACAAGAAACTTTGTCACAAACAGGAGGAGTCTGTTGTCAAAACTGAAGACATTTTAGATTCCCTTTGGTAGCTGAAAGCGCCCTAGTTTGGGTGTTTGGGTTTTTTTTTCTCAGCACATAGTAGTTCTTACTTTTATTAAAGTGTTTCTGTAACTTCTGAAGTATTGCCATCCAATTTCCACAATTGCAGCCAAAAGGTGAGCACGTTATATCTATCCATAATGCTGGGCTCTGTACTCTGTTGAAATTGCAGAATGTTCAATGCTTTTGTTGTCTTGACTCAGTGCTCCCTGCAGAGCAAACAGTTGCTTGTGGAAAGCTGCTGTATAACTCGCCAATGAAGGAAACTGGTTTTTATTTACCATTCTGTTTTTCTGTCAAGTTAGACGTGGTGTCCCTTTTGAGTTGGTGGGAGTAACATCTGCTTGGTGCTTGTGATATCTCATTTTGTTTTCATTTAATCTGCATATGAAGATACTGGAGGGGTATACAGAGGATTACTGCTCTGCTACTTGGAGCCTGTGAATGCAGGTTAGTCTTTTGTGACAAATTGTAATAGGTGAGGTTTTTCTAAGGAAAAACTGCATGTGTTCTGTGGGAGGAGTGATCATGCACTTTACCTTTCAAATACTGCTATTTCATCTATGCGTGACTGATACGATACCCCTGAGAGAATCCCGTCAGGTAGTGGTTTGTTTGCACTGTCCTGGAAGGAATTATCCTTAAAATGTTTTGGAATGAAACCTGAGTGAAGATAAAAAGTCTAAGTGTCACTTTCTTGTCTGGTTTTTTCTATCAGAGAGGTTCTTCTGATGAGCTTTTCAATAACCACTCGGGATAAGTGGATGGGTTTGGGGGAGTGGGGGTAGCTTTACAGCAAGCAGCAGATCTCTTTTCCATACAGGTGACTCCTCAGAGGAAGACTCCTGTGCTACACTTCCTAATGAGATTTTTTTTTTTTTTTGCCTAAAAGTGCTGACTGATGCCTTATGTGGATTTTACCTGTTATTGTCTGTAGATGAAGAGCATGTATGTAATGGGAGCAGTGAGTAGCTAGGAGCTGTAGGGCTGTGGTCCTGTGCTAGGTTAGTGATCCTGGAGGTGCGCTAGGGTCTGTAGACCTGGCTAGAAGACACTGATTTTCTAGTGGCTGGATGGAGGCCCCTCCATCCCCTCTGCCAGTGTGTGGGGGCAAAACAAAAAGGCAGTGGGGGTCACCTTTGGTTATTTACCATCTCAGCTTTGTTCCTCTGACTCTTAGTAGCTATGCATACCCCTGAGATTTGGCAGAAAAATTTTGAAAATAAAGACTTTAATTGAAATGGAGGTCTGTCTTAGCAATAGCACAGTTTGACCAAAGTGGTAGAGTCCCAATAAATGAGTTGAACTCTTGCTGGGGTTTGAGCTCCTAAACACATCAGAAGGCTCAAGTTGGCAGTGGTTCCAGTTTTTGCACAGTTAGTTTTTTGTTCTTTGGGGCTGGTTGGTGCGGGTCAAACAGGTAAAAAAGTCCCACTAACCCTTTTGTTGCAATAGCCAGTCTTGAGTGTGCTTGTAATCTAATCTTACCATTCTGCCTGATTTAATTCAGTCTTATTTTGCTTAGCTTGGTTTCCTCTAGCATAGTTCTTAAATATAAACTGGAGACCAGCATAAATATACATGCATCTTTTAACTGGCTGTTTAAAAATACATGGTTTTTGCTTTGCCGCAGAATTTCTTTGCCAGTTTTTTCCACGTTGTTTCCAGCAGGTGGCATTCTTGTTCCCTTCTGTAGAGGTGTTGGGAACAGAGTTTCTCAGTGGGGTTTGTTTTTTTTTTGGACTTTGTTGCTAAACGTGATAGTAAAACTGCACCCTGAAATGTCAGATGGTTCCAAAAAGGATTGGCTATTTACAAAAGAGATGAGCTTATCCAAATCTGGACGGGTGGTTTGTGAGTGTTTGCAGCTTTAAATCATTCCTATTATTGGAGGTAGGGCTCTTTTTCTCTTCCCTCCCCCCCGTCCCCTGAGGTTACCTATATTTGTCTGCATAGAAATTCTTGTACTTCCCATCTGAAGCATTTGGCTGCTGTCAGTCAGGGTGCTTGACAGATTACTGTTAGGCCATGCTGCTGTATTTTTTATTATGTGGAGTGCTTTACTCAGAGTTTCATCAGAAAATTCTCTTAGGGGTAAAGGAAGGCTTCATACTGATTTCAGTAGACTTAGTAGGTACTATGTAGAAAAAGCAGTGCCAGTAGAGTTGAATAGCCACCTAAATGCATTTTTTTACTGTGGGCTGTGCTTATATGCCTAGTAGAAAGAAGAAAATTAAATCTGTTGCTTTTCAAAGGGAAGAGTTCATGTGACTGACAAAAGTATTGTCAAATGTGTTCAGTGATGTTAACTGCCCTAAACATCCTATTTGATCAATTCTTATATCAGGAATTGGTGTTGAGGAGGCTGGTAATGGTGGTCATTTGTAAGTATCTTTAGAATGGATCATGTGTTGGGTTTTTTTCTGGGTTGTTTTTTGGGGGTTTTTTTGCCCCCTCTCCTCCACTTTCTTCTGTTCTGCAGAAGTTAAAGTTGTAGAGCAAGGCTTTTTTGGCTCCCTAAAACCGATGTTTGTTAATTTCTGGTCTGGAGTACCAGGCATGTTTCAGAAGATAGGTGAGAGTAGGTAATCAAGAGGAAACGGGTTTTTTTTTAAAAGTGTTTCAAATTTATGCTTTTTTTTCACCTTCACCTTGTGCCTTAAGTAATCGATTGTACTGATTACTGACGGTTGTGTGCTGGCAATCTAGTCTGCGCTAGCACAGAATGGGGTAGCAGCTTAATCAGGCTGTAGCAAAAGTCTTCATTACTTACGACAAGTTTTACCTGGATGTTTTTTCCTAATGAAAAAAAATTAATGATGATGCAAAAGCTCATCTGCAGTATGTCTAGCTTCATTAGCTCAAGTACACCATCCTCTGCAAGTACATCACTTACGCTGTAACCTCTCTGCTTGGAGTTTGTGCTAAGGATGCGTACTTGCATGAACAGAAAAGAGAAAGCCATGGGGGTGTGCTTTGTTTTGAGGACCTGGCTCTTAACTTACGTGCATCTCAGATGGATCAGGAGCAGTTGATTAACACTCTGAATTTTAGCAAAAGGTAGGATGTTGTTTTACAGGAATGTTGTTTCACCCTGCAAATAACCTTTTGTGCTTGTGTGTAAGCAAAGAGTGTTTTTATTACTAATGAATTACATATGCAAGGAATATTAGGAGATATTATAATAGTTATGTGCTGTTTGCAACCCAAAAGGAACAATGGGAAGGTAAGTTACCAGTTGGTGTAGAAAAGCAAGGCTTGTGATGCCATTTGTGTAGGTTTCTTGGTTTCTTCTCTATTTTTTTTCTTGGCTAATTTATAAGACCTTACTATCCATTATGGAAAAAGGTAGACCTGCCCTTTTGAGGATAAGTGGCTTTTAAAAAAAGTGATGCTTAAGCATAAACATACAGGTGAACTTAAATCATAAGCTCTCAGACTGTTGAGTGTACTTTCAAAGAATAAAAGTGTGGAATAATAAACATTCTGGGCGAAATCTGTACTTTGTAAATTTGAACCTCTAGAAGTCAGGTGAGCAAAGTAGTAACTAATGAACTTAGCAAATTTTCAGCTGCATTTGTTCAGGTGTAATCCTGCAGTTCTGCATACGTGTTCCTATGCTACTAATTGATGAAGTAATAATGCCCGTGGTCTGTGTAATACTGAAATAGCATTATACAAGCTGTTGAGTATATTGTGATTTCTATACTGAAATGCTTGATTGACACGGAGGAGAGATGAAAGGGAGGAAGACAACATGAGATTATTCCCCTTTAATAAGCTTAGTCTTGAAACATGCAGAGTGGGAGTTGGTGTACATGTGGTTCTTGTGCCAATATGCCTTAGAAACCAGTTTAATTGTTACAGTAAGCCTAACTAAAATGGCATTGCTGGCTTCTAGAAGTTACTGCTATTGTGAAGCGTGAGGTTGTAATGCTTAGTAGTTTGTGATTAGTTAGAGCAGTTTATAAACAGGTTATCTGTCCTGAATATTAAGTTCTTATAAGTCCTGTATAATAAGAGGCACCCTTTTTACCAGAGTTGCTGTTAATTAGTGCTCAATACTCCTTTGGTAGGTAAACAGAACACAGATCTTCTATCAAAAGCAAAATGGCAGTAACCTAGGACCTGATTACCCAAATATGTGGTGAAGCAAGGAAGGATGTGTCACAAGGCATTAACCAGTCCCAGCTAGCTGCTTTTGTGTGATGTTACCTGCAGTAAGTGGAAACTTGTTTGAAGTACATTACTCCCTAGTGAGAGGTACTCTAGGCAAACTCTTTGCACATACTTGGGTATGAGAGCACATGCTCTTGCTTCCTGCGGAGCAGCTGACTAGTTACTAAATGTTACCTCCTCTTAACAAACCATACTTTGCTGTGCATGCTTGGCCCTCAGCAAGAAGGGGGAGGTGTCTGGGAGGCTGGCTGGAAGGACGAGACCATCTTCCCATGCAGCACAGAAGTGACGAAGGCTGATCGGTGTGCCCTTGTTCTCTCCCAAAGGACTTTGTGGTTTTTTGGTGCACTTACTCTTCATTGTCTCCTATTTTAATTCTTAGCAGTACAATCCAAGCTATGCTGAATTTGGGTGCCAGCTTCATTTCAACCAAAAATACTTCTCTGGGAAGTACCGTGTTATGGCATTTGAGGTCATAGCCTCCTTGCCCCTAAAAGCGCACTCTTGCTGATGGTGAGAAAGCAGGAGTTGATGTATGGGGCTTGGAATGCCCACTATTTATATAGAGTATTGAAAAAGCTCACTGATATTACTTGTGGAAAAAAGCAGAGTGCTGCAATACATTTAGTAATGCAGATGATGTATGATTACTTTTAAAAGTGTCTTATATGAAACTGCTGTTAGTTTAACTATGGAGAAGCAGGCAATGAACTCGGATTGACAGTTAGTGCATACAGAAACATTTGCCCAAACAAGGGAGAAGTTGCCACAGAGGCATGCATGCAGTTGTGGGGAATGAAGGGTTCAGGCTGACACTCAGCCTAAACCTGGACTTGTATGGGAAATTCGCTGCACTCCAGAAACCTTTGAGTTTGTGCAGGTCAAACTGAGTTCACAGAGCCTTCGCTGTAAATTATGGCATGGAGGTGAAGTTGGAAAAAGCAGGATAGGGATGTTACAAATGGCACGTTCAAAACTGATGCAAGAAAGGCTAGCCTCTTCATACCCACTGGGGGGTTGCCAGGGTGCTCGCAGTTAGAACTGGCACTAGTCCCATAGTTGGTGTTCTGCTGTACTGTGGCTGAGCATGGTCTTGGAAATGCCAAGTAAAATCGGCCTCGTACACCTCCTGAATTTAACTTGCCAGGTATAGACACAGATTTTAATTTTTGCAGGGACAGAGCTGCCGAGTTCTACCGTGTGTCTGCCTCTGTTTTGAAAGTTAGGCTAGTCTAAGATGTCGGGCTGAGCGCTTCATTTGAAGCATACAAAACTGCTTGGAAAGATCTGGGCTAAGCACAAAGCCTATCCAGACCATATCACTGATAAGGTCTGTTTAAAAAAAAATCTAATTGTGCCAACAAGGAGTAAGATGTTTCTAAATGCTGAGACAGGCACTACAGATGATTACACTCATATTCTGCAGTATTGTTGGTATTGTCAGTCTCCAGACTTTGGGTGAAGCTAATACTGTAGCCTAAATTCTGTCAGAATGGTAAAACTTGCACTGACTTAAATAGGACAGAAGAAAAAAAAAAGCTGTTAAGGCTGACTAAAAATACTGTTAGGGATAAACATCATTATTTTACAAGTAATCATTTCTGTCAGTACCTCAGCTTGCAGGTGGCTAGAAGCTTCATCCCACAGCTACGTGAGGGGGGAGTTGTCAGAGTGAGTTCCTGATGGTTGTACCTTGCAGGGCTAGCGTTCAGTGCATGTGCAAGTAGTTCTAATATTGGGGAGGAGTGCTATGTCATTCAAGTGGAAAGCTGGTTTGGGAGGAAAGCAATGTCCTTGCTTCCTATCACTGTTCTTGGAAAATAGCAGTTTTATGCCATGAAGATAAGCAGCATGGGAATCAGGGATTTGTATTAGCATCCTTCTGAAAGGAGGCAGCTTCATGAGAGACTTGATTTGGGTACACTCCTTGACTTTCAAGGTTTAGTACTGTCTTTCATCAGTGGCCTTCAATATAAGCTGCTTATTTTAGGGTTACTTTTACCCCTAGTGGGTAGTGTTCTACCATTTAGCAAAGACAAGTGCTCATTTGTGAAGATTTTGAGAACAAAGATCAGACTTTCTGCTGAAACGGCCTGTGAAAAATGTGAAAGTAATTGGAAGAGTATCAAATTTTGTAGAGTCAAATCCTGTGAAGTTAAACATGAAGTTCTGGAGCCGCAAGAGTATTTGGAAAACAAGGGGAAAAACCCGATCCTCCCGAATTGCCAGGTACTGGGAAATGCTGGGTTAAGATAAACTATTACTGCACATAGTGACTGTGCAATGCCACGTTGTGTTGGTCCCTGGAAGAGCTAGATGTGTGTGTCGGGGCTGTGGCACTTGGAAGCTTTGGTACGATCCTCGAGGGGGTAGCAGGTCTTCTGTGAGCCTGTGTGTTCTAGTGGGCATCTTTATATTAGAAACTTGTGCTGATGGTATTTATTTACAACTAGAGTTGTAAAGGTCTTTGTATTGTTAAAGTGGAGAAACACTTGGGGGACTGTTCTTTCAGCCTAAAGAAGGCTTTAAAAAAACCCAGCCCTAAAGTGTTAAGTGTTTTCAGTAAAAGGGGTAGTGATTAAAAATACTGTATTCTTTCCTTAAAGCTTTACCTTGCCAGCAGGAGTCGTCCTGCGATTACATTGCTAGCAGCATGGACTCTGAGTCCCTAGGAGGAAAAGTGAGTGGTGTGGAAATAAGGGAGAAGTAAGGCAAAACTTTTTCCTTTAAGATGCCCCTTGACAAAGTCAGGTAAATTTCATTTCCCAGTATTAGTGGAATTAGGTATGAGAAGACACATTTGGAGGCGACCTGTATATAGGCTAGCTACTATTCAAAGCTTTTAGAAAAGATGGCATGGTAAAAAGGTAGACAGTGACCTTATGCTAGAGGTGCCTTGTGAAAAGCTTTATTTCAGGCACTTTGAACGATTGCAAGCATGGTTCGTTTAACAGGGCTTTCCCAAACGCACCTGCCTTCAGCTCCCAGGGTTTGTCAGGGATGGGGGGTGGATTTTGGGGACTGGGACAGTGAAATATAAGGACATCATCCTAGTTGAAGCTATGTATGTATGTGTACCATCTAGTAGAAAGACATTTACTATTTCTGATGTTTCTGGAAATGCCTGCTGCATTTACTACCAGTGTGCTGCCTGGTGACCTTTGTACTTTGCGGTTCTGCTGGAAAGCTGTGCTGCATGAGTGCAGTCAGTCATATGGTTCCCTGAAACTAAAGGCCGGGTCTGTGTGTGCTATGTAGCACATGTAAGTGCACGTCTGCATTGGCTATACCAAGCTAAAATGCAAGCACCCCTGTGTAAAAAGAAGTGGAGTAATTTTGGGCTGGGCACTCAGTTTGCCAAAGGGTTTCTTTTCCGCTTCTCAGGGGCTTTTCGACAGGATTGTGTGTAGATGAAATGGCAGTGAAACCTTGAGTTGTTCGTATTTCAAGAAAACTACTTTTAATATGTTTTGGTTGGTTGGGGTTTTTTTTTTCCAAAATACTTACAAGCATCCACTATCAATGGACAGTGGCTTGAAAGAGATGCATTTTTTTACTGGCCTAATGTCATTGTGTTTTAAAAATGCTTATTAATAAAATCTGTAGTACTATATGTAGTGCATGGAGGTGGTGTCTTATTCCTTGCCTGTGTGCAGAGACATTGGGAAAAGATTTCATGTCCTTTATTTTGGCAGTGATTTGTGGTCTTGGATGTTATGTGAAGGGGTGAAATGTCTACTAGATGTAGAGCTTCCGGACTCTGAAATGCAGACTCTTCTGGGTGGTGTAAAGGCTACCTACAGTTTGGAGAACTTGAACCTGAAATCAAGGACAGGCATTGTGTGTTTGGAAGAGTAATTTAAGACATCATGTTAAAAACACATCTCTCCTCTCCAAATACATACATCGGTAAATAAAGCAGCTTTGCTTACCTCTGACAAAAGACTGACCAAAATAAAATATGTAGTAGTCAGAGATGGCTAGGGAATATCAGGCTTCATGGGGCATGAGAGAGAACTTAATCTCCTAGCCTTATCACAGCATCAGAATATTACTAAAGGAAGTTGTTTTCTCTTTGGCCAGATAAAACCCATTCAGTGCTTGATCTCACACTTAGATTAGAAAAAATCCTTTCTTTTTTTAATTAAAGAAATAAATCCTTCATCCTTCCGGGTGATACAATACCATCTGTAAACAAGCATGAATACATTAAAGTCAAACCAAGCTTCTAGTCAATGACAGTGTCTCGACATGTTAGGGAATGAGTGTTAAGTCCTTTCCCAAAAAGCTTGGTCTGCTTTATGCGGCGTTTGTTTACTTTTCATATGAGAACTGTGAATTACTTAATGGCACAGTTGCAGCCTCTGGCACATTATTGTTTCGTGCCAAGCAAAACATCCACCAGTAGAGGATTTCATTCAACTTTGACAGGTTTTGCTGCTTGGAATTCAGCAAAGCACTGTTGTCAAAGATTAATTGTTCTTGCTATTTAATATTGATTAGGAGACTTGCATCTGGCATGCACTTTTAACTCCAGGCAAGGGAAGAAGTACAGTGTAATTTTGTTGTTCGTGGAATGTTTGTACCTGTAGCTATTGCTTCGTTACCCTCGGTTTTCTCTATGGAGAAAGCCAGATATATTTATTTTTTTTTTCCTCACAGAGATGCTAAAAGCTCTGGTCAATGCAAGCACTGGTACTGTTACTCACTGAAGAAAGTCAGTTTGTTATACCGTTCTCTGGACTTCAGCAGATCAGCCTATTCTTAAAAAAGATCGAGCAAAAAAAGACAGAGCAGAAATAGACCAAGATGCCAAAAAAACCCTGCAACCTTCAGCTATGGCAAAATTCTGCTCACAGGACAGGCTGGAAATGTTAACAGCAGAAGAAAGAAGAGCTGTGCAGAGGGTAGATTCTGGCCTCCTGTTTACCTTTTTCCACAGAAGAGCAATGACCAATTTAACCAGAAGTTAGAAGTTCAAGGTGCTTAAATGTAATTAATACATATAAAAATAATTCACATAACTCATTTCTGTAATTTCAGCAGCCTTAAATAAAGGAGTGCATATTTATATCGGGTAAAATTTGGAAGAATTTGTAACTGTAAGAACTGAAGTGCTGGGGATTCTGCAAGTGGGGAATTCACAGAAGAATCCATTTCATAATTGTCTACTTGTCAGCTTTTTTAATTGTCCCAGAAAGCAGTGGTCTTGATACAAGTATAGGACCACATCTGAGTCTACTTCTGTCTGACTAGTTCCTGTATGAAGCTCACAATCTTCTTTGGAAGGCTTAACCCCCAGATTTCTGAGTAGGGACCACGTGGGCTAACTTCCAAGAAACTCAGAAGATCCTGAGAAGAGACCTCAGCCAGCAGAGCTGGAATGAGACAGATCCTCTTCAGAAACATGTTTCTTCAGCTATTCTGTGTAAGTCTGTGCCAGCAAATGCCCAGCTTTCAATGAACGTAAGTTATGCCTGGCTCGAATCGCTCAAACTGGTGATTTGCATGCCAGACTGAGAAACAGATCCTTAACACCAATGTGCAGAAAATTGACCTCTGCCTAGAGATTTGATATAAGGATGGTTAAAAATGGTTTATTCATACAACCTCAGTGACTTGTGCTCTTAGTTCCAAGATATGTAGCTGCAGTTGACAGCTGGGTCATTGCTTTGCACCCGTCAAGCTTTCATTCTTAGAACAATCTCGTATTTCTCTAGACAGTCTGAAGCTTATTCTGTAACTTTGTTTGTCGTTAACTTGTAAGTAGACTCAAAACAGAAATGCTGCTGTTATATTGATTTAGGAGTTTAAAAAAAAAAATGTGAAGGACAAGACTTTACTAAACTTTGAATTTCTGAAACGGTGTGGGAGGCCGTGGTGCAAAACTTGAGAAATGTTTTCTTCTCCAGAGGGAAAAGCTCTTCAAATCATGGAATGAGTAAATTTCCAAAGTTACGTTAATTATGGATTTCCAGTTCTTCTGAATTTTAACAGCTTCTTTGGAACAGTGTTAATGTAAGTTACTCTTAGGTAATCTGAAATGATTTCAAACCTGTAACACTATTTGCCTTGACAGACAGTGGCAAAATACCTGTTCTCTCCATGTGATAGCAAATCTACTTTTTGAGTCTGGTGAGATCAGAATGGTGTGAATTCTGACAAGTGTTTTGCTTCTCTGTGTAGGTACCTTGGTGAGGCAGGAAGGAATTGACTTCAGCCTTTGCTATTCTCCTGTGTTGCATCAGGACTTGTGTTATGATCTGAAATGGCTTTGTGTAGGAATGGTTTCCCTCAGGGATCACATATCTTCTGTTGCTCAGCTTGGATCTTTCTTTTCTTGCCTGCTGCCTATTAACAACATGCCTTAAGGAACTGCCTTGGTTGACTTTGAGGTCTCCTGAACTTCCTTCTTAAATCCCTTCATTTCTTAAAGGGTTTTAGGGCTCGTAGTGTGTAGTAGTAGGGCCCAGCAGGACAGCATGGAGGGAAATGCATCACAGCAGGAGGGTTGGAGCTGGTGGGCATAAGCGAGAGCTGGAATACAGAGAATTACTGAGGGTGTGACTCTGATAGCAGAGAGACCCTGCTGAATGGGTATGAATGTAGATAGGACTAGTAGAAACCACACAGAGTGTGAGGAAGCATAGCAGATCTGACCTTCCCAAACCTCATTTCATTTGTTAAGACAGTTTGAGCATGGAAAACAGCATTCTTACCAGAGGAGTTGGATGTTGGCAGTATGTTTTGTTCTCCACTCCCAGAAAGCAAAACGTTGTTGCTTTACGGCTGCATCGGGTGTCAGGAATTGTGAACTGTGCAGCAGGACCTGTTGGAAGAAAGCTGGAGAAATGACAAAAGCAAGATGGTGGCATGGGAATGATGAGCAGGTCAGTACTCTGGAGATGGGCAGAAAAGGAAGAGGGAAGGAGAATCAAGCTTGGAACTGCAAAAAGGAAGGTAGGAGAAACAGGGAGGGCGAAGCTGCAGCTGAACAAGGGAAACAAATTGTCAAAGCATAGAGGATAGTAGCGGAAAGATGGACAGCAACATAAATTAGCCAAAAAATGTGCAGGTAAGCAGTTTGCTTTGACTAGTGAAACTGACCTCCCAAGTACAGTTGCCATTCCTTAATAATTGCTTATTTCTGTCTTGTTCAATCTTAGGTAGTAGGGAAGGACCTGTCTTGCTTCTGTTAATGCATTGGTAAGAATCACCATCTCACTGAGAGCATGAGCAGGTGATAAATTTTTTTTTCGGCTGTTATGTGGAGTGGTGTCAATGAAAAATACCTTATCTTACTAAATTATGGTGTCTCTTGGAGCTTTTCTCTTGCACTGCCTGAAACACTCAGATGTCAGAGGTTGTGTTTCTGCATATCTTCAGACAAACCAAAGCTAGGAGCCAGACCGCCCTGCAGTGGTAATTTGGAAGGAGCTGTGCATTTTGGCAAGGTGGGTAATATGGCAAGAAAATATTGGCAGTGTTGCCTTGGTTTTACCAGTAGTTAACAGAAAGCGAGGAAAGGGAGCAACCAGAAATGTTCCACTGAGTTGCTGCTTTGTTGAACATGCACAGGGTATAAGAGTGTCTCTACATGGCAGGCATCTCTTGGACTTTATACATCTGTTAAGTTAACAAAGCCTGTACGTGCCTGGCTTTTCTTACTGTTTCCACCTGTTTTGCCTTGCTAGTGCTCCTTTTGAGTTTGGTCAAGTCGTCCTGAATTTCACTTGAGTAATTAGAAGGGAATTGGGGCCTGTGTATTTACTTCTTTCGTCATTTCTACTGTATTAAAATTAACGTGAAATATTTGGTTGGTTGGTGTTTGTGTGTGCAGTGGTGGTTCCTATGTCTCTCTGCTCTTATTTTTATAAAAAGTAGCTTCTGCTTAATAGCTAATGAGTATTAACTCGGTAAAGCACTGAGAAACTCATCATGCAGATTGCTGTTTGAATCTTGGATCGGTGCCATGCTGTACATTTCACTTCTCATGTTTGTTGCTGGAATTACTGTACAATAATTTATGGCATACAATCCTGAAAAAAATTGACCTCCAACTTGGAGTTCAAGATGGTACTGTTCGTTAGAAAGTGAATCAAAACTGAACAGATAGAATTACCATTAGGAATTACTATTAAATTTAGCTGGCATAGTTACATTTAACCAGATGGACTTTGTTTAAAGCAAGTGGGAAAAGAAGGCTGCAGCAGTCTGTCCTTGTACAACTGACTGACTGCTGCATGACAATTGGGGTACTGCTATGAAGCAGGTACATTGAAATTAGCTGGGGAAAAAAAAAAAGATTTCATTCATTGACTGGCAAAACTGGGATCACTTTTCTAGTTCGTTTCAGTCTTAGGCTTTTGCACTTAGCGATTTAATGGCTGGACTTCAAAACTTGTGGCTGGATTTCCTTGTCCCACGACTTCAAAGGAACCCAGCTTTCATGTTGCAGAAGCACTCGGAAAAGTTGGCTCCCGTATCTTCTGTTGAGTGTGCAGTGCTGGAGGTGTGAAATAGGAAATTTTTAATGACTGTCCCGGAGCTGGGAAGCGCCATGGGTACTCCGTGTGTGTGGAAATGCCTAAAGAAAGGAAATGCTTCAGCGGGAAGAGTCGATCGGGCTTTGTGGAGCACTTTGGTAGTTTTTCTTGGTTCGAGCCCTTGATTTGTGATGGGCATTGTTTGAGTCTTCCTCTATGGAGGAAGACTGTATCATGGGTGAAGAGCGGAGGAATTGAAGGAGGAAACTGAAAGAATCCTTCAATGTGGACCTATGTGACAAGAAAACAGTTCTTTTAGGAAACAGGTAGTGCCCCTTTGGTGGTTTTTGTTTGGTTTTTTTTTTTTTTTTTTTTTTTTTTCCTGCAAACAAAACTGAGCTCCAAAGGTAACTAACGAAAAGCTGCAGCACCCCTAGAGAAGGCGACTTCTCCACTCCAGCCCATTGCTCTGTCACCATCGAGCTCCCGAAGCTCCCTGTGCTGGCAAACGCTCCCCGGCCCAATCCCCCCCCCGCTTTCCAACACGAACACGGTTCGCCTCGCCTCATCGTCGGACAAAAATCCATCCCCCCCCCCCGCCGCGATTGCTGCAGCCAGGACAGGTTGCGGCTTTACCGCCGGCTGCTCCTTCACCAGGTAGCAGCCGGGGTTGGGGGGGGGGGGGGGGGTCGGCGCCCCTCGCCCCCCCCCCCGGGGCCCCGCGGGG
>JANZLQ010000007.1:8345465-8443291 GCA_026212715.1 Elanus axillaris
GCCTCGCTCCGGGCCTGGGGCGGGACGGGGACCGGGACCGCGACCGGGACCGGGACGGCACCTGCGCTCGCCCCGAGCGCCGGCCGCCCGGTGCTGCCCAGCGTCCCGTGTCCCCGTCCCCGGTACCGGCCGCTCTCCCAGCCCCGTCCCCGGCCGGGTAACGGGGCAGCGCCGCTCCCCCCGGCCCGGTCTCTCGGCAGACACCGTCCAGCCCTTCCCCTCAGCGCGACGGAGGAAAGAAACCCGCGACGGAGCGTGACACCCGCGCCCTTTCCCCGCAGCCTCCGCCGGCGGCGGAGGGGGCAGCGCGGCGGGGCCATGGGAGCCCCGGCCGCCTCCCGGGCGACGCTGTGCCTCCTCAGCGCGGCGCTGGCCGCCGCCGCCTCAGGTGAGTCGTCGCGCCGAGCCCCGGCCCCGTCCCGCGGGCGGTTGGTGACCTGAGGAGAAGCGGAGCGTCTCCCGCTGAGGAGAAGTCCCCCTCTCCCGGGGGGGTGGTGGTGCTTGGGGCATCTTTCCCCTCCTTTCTCCTTCTCCCTGGCCCGGGCGGGGGTCTGCCTCCAGCCCCCCGCCATTTTGGCGGCCTCTCCACAGGCGGGGCGAGGGGGGACCGGGGCGAAGCCGTGCCCGGGCCGGGCCCCTCCTGGCTCTTCCCGGCGGTGGAGTGCCCACAAGCGGCTGAGGGCTGGCGGGCGTTAAGCGCCGGCGATGGAGGAGCGTGTTCCCGCTTGGAACACACGGGGCGGGGAGAGGCGGGAGGGTGGCCCGGGGGTGCCGGGCTTCTCCTTCTGCTCAGCAGCTTTTCCTGACGGCGGGAGGGTGAGGAGGCAGCCCAGGACAGCAGTAAACCTCCTGCCAAGCTGAGGGTGGGGTTATCCGAAAAGGTTTGGTGGTTTTTTGTGTTTTTTTTTTTTTTTTGGTGGGTATTCAGTTGTCCAAACCCACAGAAACCACCCAGAGCCCGCGTGTGAGGTGGGCTGAGCTGCGTCAGTCAGCGGCAGGGCTCGTGGCGGAGCCAGCCTTCGAGCTGTCCCGGCACACTCTCCACGGGTGTTCGTGGCCGTGCTGAGGGCTAAGCCACTTGCCCGCGGGGCTCGGAAACGCTGTGGTGTGCGCTTGTAGTCTGCCGGCCGAGGCAGCCTGGGCAGTGGCGACAGGAGCTGTGGAGAGGAGGTAGCAGTCCGTCCACCTTTCCTTGTTCTAGGAGAAGAGGGCTGAGCTCAAACGTGGAGCGTGTGGATGTTGCTCTAAGGGTGCCGTAGCAGGCATCAAGCGCTGGTTTCTTCTATCCTTCAAAAAGTGTTCTGGACAGACTGGTAAAAAGTTCAGGGTTATGATCTTACAATGCCATCAGGCAGTGAAGTTACTGGTATTTTAAGTTTAGGAGCGCAGTGTGGCTGCGTTTGTGCTCTTAGGTTGTTTTCCAGCTTTTTCCTTTGGCAGTGTGACTGTAGGTTGTTGGTTTCCAAAGTGGCAGACTCCCCAAGTACTGCTCCCACCGTAACACTGAGATTCCCATTTGATATAGTTGTCTTAGCTATTTTTAACTACTGTTACTCACTATGTGTATGTGAGCTGAGGAGCTGTTAGATATGAATTTGGGCTATTAACTTGTTGGGCAGGAGTCTGAGAGACTTAACTTTTATTTAAAAAAATAAAACCACAAACAAAACACCACACCAAAAAACCCCCCACAACCCAGAAGCCCCCAAATCAGAAAACTACACTACCAACAACCTGCACTGAAGATGCCCAACACAAATGTACCAAAGCTAGAAGTTTGGGTATTTCTTCCAAATATGTATCTTCTCCAAAATCCAGTTCATGTACACTTCTTCAGTATGTGAAAGTCAGTGTGGTCATTTGAGGAAACCCATTCAGGTGAGCTTTGCAGTCGTTAATCACATGGGTGACTTGGAGATGCATGCAAAACCAGGACACTATAACAAAGAGTGATGTTGCTTAACAGGTGTGTGATGTCTTGTGCTTGCTCACAGTTGTGAATAAAAAATAGCTAATAGGTTTTTTTAACTAAGGATTTTCCAAGTCGTGTGAAGAAGGGTTATATCTTGGTATCCCCTACGGTAACTTGTGAGGGAGTGAAATACGCCTTTGCTTTAATGGAAAGGAAGAATCAGACTTTCTGTGTTTGCTTTCTAGTCCCACATGGGCCAGGGTGAGCCTGTCTCTACAGAGTGTGGTGGAGGGAGTATGCTGTAGAGCCGAGAGAGAAATTTTTGGAGGTCTGTCTCGTTCCTGCTGTTGTCTGCCTGGGATATTTGAGGCAGCTGCTCTCGCCGTGCTACCTTGGTCCTTACTCTGTGCTCTGACCCTGTAGGCAGTGAGCTCTTTGGCACATGACTGCTCTTTCATGATGTGTTTATAGTGCCTGGCACAAAGGGCCCTAGATGTAATTACAGCCCCTTGAAGAAAAAGTAGGAAATGCTGGGGGGTTTTTTTGTTGTTGTTGATAGTGTCCCCCTGTGTCTTTAAGGCTTTCAAATCGGAAGTGGGGGCTCTGATGCCACGTTTCACATTTTAGGGTGTCAAACCATCGTTAGTTACTTCTGTTACATTGGTACTTTTAAGGAACTATAGCTGTTGGCGAGCAATATAGAAAGGGCAGCCAGCCCTTTTTTTAGGACTAAACCAGTTGTGTTGTGCTCATCTTAACTAATCGGTATTAAGTATTTCTTTTTTTTCCACATGCTTCCCAACAGTATGTGGCCTCGTGTTTTGCACTGAGTTTTGAGGTGCAACTGCATGATGAACCTTGAAACTATCCTCTCAAGGCAAAAATAAGAGTGTGGGGGAGGAGAGAGATGTGGGGGGCAGGAAGATGATTGGTATTTGAAGATTAGTGCAGTAACTTGAAGTCAAGGTATAATCAAGTGTTTGGGTTTTTTTCTGTAAACAAACTGCTGTGCAAGTCAAGCAAATAAATGAACAGGTAATTGCTGAGAGGCTGTTTTAGTTGCGTTTGAGTGACTTGGCACCACCATGAGCTTGTCGGATGTAAAGTGGTTAACCATATGATTTGTGGGGTGGCATGTGGGGGCTCTGCAAATGTGAGTGAAACCCAGTGTTTCAGCGTGTTGGTCCTTTTTGGTGCTTAGCCTTGTGCCTGTGATGGGTAGGGCTCAATCTGTTTACTGTCAATATGAGTAGAAAGGTATCTGCTGAATTTGAGAGAAACACGATTGGGCTCTTGTGGCTCATCTACTTGGCAAGGGAAAGTAATTCCTGATGGTGCCTCTGCAGCCTCTTGTAGCAGAGCTGAAGACTGACTCGAAGGAGGAGGTTTTGATTCAAAGCAGTGTAACTCCAAGGTTTTCTGTACAAATTTTTCTAATATGCATTTTAGGGGAAACGCCACTCTTCAATGAGGAAATTCTTAGTTCTTTGGGTGGTCCCCTGAGACAGCTTTTCCCACATTCTCTTTTCTTTTCATCTTTTGAGTTTCTTGGGTTGCTTTTGATTTCACATTCTTGTCACATTTTCAGTAGACAAATATGTATAGTTGTTCAAGAACGGCTGTTTCCCAGAAAATCAATGAAAGAACTGTCATTCAACTTATTCATGGTTTTATTTTCTAACCTCTTACTTGATTTATTGAAATAGAATATATAAAGTGCACTCGAATGGGTATATATCTCTATCACTTGCTCGGAGAACCTTTCTTTCAGCTGGCAGCGTCAGTGGTGAGGACTAGGAAGACTGAAGCAGGAGGAGTCCCATGAGCCTGTCATTAGGTGAAACGTGGCCTGTTGCCCATGGAACAGTGATTTAGGAGTGGGAATTCACACCGGCTCTCCTTGCCATGATTGTGTTTTTATGTGCATAATCATTTGCTTATTTGTTTCTCCTGCAAATAGTAAAAGGATTTATAGGAGCTGAGAGAAGAGACTGCTCTTTAGCATGAAATTTAAATGCTGTGTAACCTTGCGTTTTTAAGGGCCGTATTTTGCTCTCAAATAACTGTGGCTTCCCTTTATTTCAGTGCGAGCTTGGGCAATTACTTGAAGTTACAATTCAATACAATACAATACAAAGCTTCACCTTGCGTGTATATTGTGAGAATTCCCTTCTTATCAGGGGCAGCTTTTGTGACAGTGGAGGGAGAGAACCTATGCCTCTTGCACCCGTGGCACCAAATGTCTGAATATGTCACCCATCTGAGAGTGTGAGGTGATTGTGGGAATGGGTGACGATACTAGCCCTGTTCAAAAGCGGGTGATTATTGGCGATGGTGTGGTCAGGTCCTCGTGAGGTTAGTGTCTGTCCCTGTTTTACTGCCTTGCATTCTCCTGCTTTCTTTGATCATTGGCTGTGTCCTTGATTTCTGTCTGAGGAAGATTGGGCAACTTCTTGCAATTATAATTCTGTGATGCTTCATTAGTGGTCTGGTGAGGTGCTGCAGGGGCATGTGGTAACCCCTTCTTGAAGATCAGCTGCATTATTTTGGCAGGTCTCCCCTTTCATTTCTGCCTTGTTCATGACACTCTCCAAGTTCTTGAGTCCGTCTTGGCCAGAGTCCCTGACAAAGCAGTGTGAAGCTTACCCAGAGGTTGCCCTGCTGCACCAAAACTGCGTTTGTTCTGTTGCTGGCAAGTGCATGGCCAGAGGTGGCTGCTCAGTGCTGCTAGTGCTATTACATAGCAGCTTCAGTGGAGAGTGTGCTGGTGTTATTCCCTTCTAATCTGTTTTATTTATTTATTTATTTATTTTTTTGTCCCGCAGGTGCCTGTGTCTACCAAGGCTTGTTGTTTGAGGTAGGTAAGCTTGAATGTGTTATGCTGGGGAAATGTTTGGGAAGGTGCTGTTGAACTTGACTCTAGTTCCTGATTTCTGTCACCCCTGCAATGGAGATGGCTGATCTTGCAGCAGGTCACAGAGCTGTGAGCCTTTAGCCTGCTGGAAAACAGCAGCAAAATAAATATTGCCCTCAGAGAGGTCAGAAATTCTCCCTGGGCCTTTGAACCCAATCACTCTCCTCAGCACAGCTCTGACTGGGGCTCCTTTGTCCAGTGTGTGAAAAGATGTGAGAGATTTCAAGGCTCTTGGAAGCCCTATGAATCACAAATGTGCAGTCCTAGGCAGGACAGAGGTTATATTTTGCAAGATGTCACTGTAATGCCAGGGTATGTTCTGTGGGGTTTTTCCCCTGAATTAATAAGGTATTAATGACAACAATTTAACACCTTTTCCTCTTAGCTGATTATGGTGAGTATTGTGTACCCTGACTTTTCTTTGTAAAGCCCGAGTATTTTCATTTATAGTCTTCCTCTTTGCATGTACATAATCCATGAATAATTTTGTACAAGAATCACAGTTTTTAACAATTCGTAAACAGTGTTTTGCTCTCTAACGCATGTCTGCCTTGCTTCAGTACTCCGGGCTCAAAGGAAATGGCTGAGCAACTTTACGTTTCTGGAGTGCTTCTGTACCTGCCTCCAATCCCACAGCAGCCTTGCTGAGGGATTTGTTACCGTAGGCTGGGAGACAGTGTGTAGCAGCTGTGGGGAAAGGCATGGGGTTTTATTTCCCTTAGAGCTCTCCAGCAAAGCTGGATATGTTCTCTGTGTGTGTGACATGTGACCACTGGGTGTCTTGGAAATAACTGGTGGTAGTGGTTCCTTTGGCCTTCCAACATGGACTCAGGGTCTTCGAAGTTTTTCTGCTCCAAGAAGGGAATGTAGGGTGAATTGCTGGAGGTGAATGTTTTCAGTGGGTGGCTTGGGAGGAAGCTGAAGCAGGCTAAATGTTCTTGCTCCTCTTCATAATGCACTGTGAGCATCAGTGTCTTAACAGCAGTTGGAAAGTTTGTCTAGATTCCAACTTTAGTGAACTGTATGGCAGGTCACTTTCTGCTGAGGATTGCAGCTCAGTAAGGGCAGTATCAGAGCTGAAGGGTTAGCAAGTGAGGGGTTTCATCTGTCGCTGATTGCTATTGGCGTGTCAGACTTATTTTTTTGTTGCCTTTTGTGTTTTCTTGGTGTTCTGATTTTTTTTTTTCTCTGCTCTTTTTTTGCTGCTGTGTGTTTGATATGCTAGTGCGGGTCTTGATAATATCTTGCCGTAACATTTGTACATAAAGACTTTAGGATATTCTAGGTTAGATGTTTCCTATATAAAGAACTTGCTCCCACTATACTTGATGTTGTCTTTATCTCTGTATTTAGTAAGATTATTCTGGTTTTGTTAATAAATGACTTCTGTAACTGTAGTAGTTTCTATTAGCTGTACAAGAGGATTGTTCTGCAGTAAAAGTCAGAGCAGATGCAAAACTGATGCGGGTGTACAGCTGGCATTTTTAACCAAGTAAAACTTGAACAACTCAAGATTGTCATTCTTGGAACAAGGACCTATCCTGCCTCTTGGTCGTTGTCATGTCTGAGGATGTGCCTGCTTTCCTGTCTGAGTGATGTTTGCTGTAGCAACAGGCCTTTTCTTGCTTTTCCATGAGCATTTTGGTATTTCTTCCATTTCATATACACTAATGTAATGACTTTTGGTTACTCTTTGGAATTGAATGTAGATCGAAGGACAGACTCTGGCTTCACTTAGCAATCTCTGAACAGGTATGCAGTGCACCAAACCTGTGGGCTAGGTGCATCTTCCTCTGTAATCCTGCTTCATGGATTTCTTTGGGTAACTGTTTTCCCTGAGAAAACAGGAACTGCGTGGGCAGCCATGGAAATTACAGGTGGAAAAGAACGTTTAATAGGACTTATTTCATTCTCTGGTTTGTGCCACTCCTGACAGCAGTATTGGAGTTGGCTTGATTTAGCGTGGTAGAAATCAAACACTAGAGGTAGTGTATGAGTGAATTTGAGGCAGTTAGTACTTGCGGGTTGGTGGCACATAGCTGTGATAGAGCTGCAGAGCTTGTGACATCTTTGCAGAAGACCGCTGTCTCAGAAAGGTCAGTTTTGAAATGGAAGGTGACAAGAAAAGCAATCCTGTCACTGCCATCATTTCAGTTCCTGCAGTTTCCCTGGCTTCAGGATGAACTTTGAAATATATGAAAACTGAAGACCCATATGTGAGACGCTTGCTCTGTTTGTTAAACTTAGTGCTTGTAAAGCATTGATGCAGCTGTATGACAAATGAGGATTTGTCTCATTTCCTCATGGCTTTACTGGTACAATTGTGTTTACTGGAGTTGAGGAGGAGGGTCTTTTTGAATTCCTGGGTTGGGATTCTGGAGGTGCAAGTTGAAACGTCATATCTGTTATACTGTTGTCTTAATGAACACAGATTTTTTTTTTTCTACTTTATCCCAGGTCATGAGAAAAGTAAAAGCTTATTTTGCCTGTAATCTGTGTCTGTGTGTTGCTGTTTAAGCTCTCTGATAAGACTGGTGGCAGCTGTGTTCACTGGCCTTTTTGTCAGGGCTGGTGAGTATTGTGTGGAGTTGGTGATACGCTCAGGATAGTGATACAAGGCAGTTCTGCTGGCATGCACAGCTGGCCTTCCTGGGAGCTCCATGTGGGTCACTTAATGGAAATGTCTTAGGGGTATGTGTTGAGCTGGTGGGTGTGTAGTCTGCTGCATGTATCTCCCACTATCTGTCTTTCATGAAACAGATAGGCTTTTGCTAACACGGACAAAATAAACTATGGAATGGGTTAAAAATGGCATTCCTGTGAGAAGTTCAAGTCCCTTTCAGTTGAGTTTGTGTACCTGTTTGGTAGCATGAATGAAGCCTTTTTTACTAGAGTGGAGAACAGCTTTGGTCTGGTTGTTCCCCAAACCATTACCCAGCCTCCAACTGTATCTGGACTTGAGCTTTTCATGTTGCTGTTATTCTATTGGTTTGTTCCTTTTAAGTCTGTAGACAAGGAGGCAGGTAAGAAGCTGGGAGGGGGAAAGAAAGAGGAACAGATGGACAATTATTTCTTCAGAAGATATCAAAGCCTCTTGTGCATGCAGCAGCTGCAAAAGGAGCTTTAATACATTGATTAGTACCAAGAGGAGGAAGCTAGTGGTAACATGGAACCGCCCCAGGTTTTGTAGGCGAGTGTCGTAAGTAGTAGTGTTATCAGCTAAATTAAAAGGGAACATGAGCACTGCTTCAAGCTGTGGCTTGACAAAATTGGTCTACTGAGGTGGTATGGGGAAGGGATATCATTTGGGTATTTTGCTAGCAGTCTTTCCCTTAGCATTGTGCCAGAGCAGCATGTGATTGATTTGCCTTGTGTGGCTGAGTTGGGTGTGGGTGACAGGAGTAGACCCGAGTGACTTTGTCAATACCTGAGGTGCTCTTTACGCTGGCCTTGTGAGTTGGGCTGTGCTCTGAAAAGCCAGTGTGTAAGGGGAAGCCGTGTCCCAGCCGGGGTGTGCACCGGCTCACACCTATTGCAGCACAGCTGAAGGGAAGCTGAGCTGGCCTGTGCGCTGCTGTGTGCAGCAGTGTTGGAGCTCTGGCTTTAGCTCCGCTTGCTGGTCTTCTCTGCTCTCAGTTGCATCATGGGTTAAACTGAGTTTTACAAGTCTGGGGCCCTGACATAAGAGAGCATGGATGGATCTGACAGCAGAATTTGACTGTGGGATTCTTCACTGGTAATGCTGTGATGTGCCCAGAGGGGAGCAGAGAAGCAGAAGGGGGGGAGGGATAATTTGGTGGTTTTAGCATTTCTGTGTGACTTTGGAAAGTTGCACGTGAAAGAACGTGTTCAGTGAAGAAATCCCAGTGACAGGACCAACGTGCAATCTAAGGATGTCATCTCTATAGAATCTGTTCCGGAGGAGAATTGTGCCTTCTGGGTGTGTTTGCTTACAAACCATTTACTCACTGAAAAGAAAGCTTTTCTGAATGACAAGAAGGCATCTGGCCAAGTGCTGCAACCTCACCTGATGGCTGTTACCTGGAGCGGCAGCATCACAGTATGCCTGTGGCACTGATAGAGCTGTTGACAAGAGAAATCTGTAGAAACTTTTTCGTGTTTTAAACTGTGGTTAGAAACACTGTTTCCTTTCAGTGTCCCCTGTTATTCAGCGTTTTCCTCAATGTTTCATGTGCAAGTTGTTGTAGGTGAGCTGTTACCGGGTTATTGTAGGAATGTTATCTGCTGCAAGTCCTGCTTTACAGCATTTGGCCGTCTTGCTTGTTTCTCCTGCAAACCCAAATTCTGAAGTGGTTTAAAAATCCTTGGTGCATAAATTGAACATTTAAGTGTAGTGAATGCAAGCACTGCAGAATTGCTTGAATTGTTAACACCGCAAAAGTTCTGTGTCTTGCTTGACTGACTTAGCTGCTTGTCTATTGACAGTCAGCTTGTGTTCATGTGTTTCCTCTGAGGAAAAACACATCTCTGTGTGTGATTTCCAACTGTGCTGAGGAGGTTTGTGTTCCTCTCTCTGTCTTAACCTTTGAGGGAGTTTTCAGATTTGCACCACCAGCACAACCCCTTCCTTTACTCAGCGAAGAAGAAAATACACATTACTGTTTTTTTTCTTAGCTGGAGGGTAGTGTAGGGGGGATGAGGAGACATTCATGCCACAATGAAAGAAAATGTGTGTGGGAGGTATCGATCAAGTCCTTGTCTGCATCTTTCTGCCAGCTGGCTTGTGCCAAGAAGAGTTTTCAGCCCTGGGAGGAGGAGAGGGGGAAGCACGGGGCTGTGAATTAAGGTGGGAGTTGGTTTAAATGGGAAGTGTGACTTGATAAATGACACTTCATGTTTGGTAGACACTGCAATAAGGAAGGACAAGTCCAGCTGAGTTATCTCAAGTCAATTTTTACTTTGTGTTAAAACATAGATGTTGTCTGTTACAACAGCTGCTGGTAATGCACATAAGGATGCTTTTCTGGACTGGCAGATTCCTTTGGAAGTTTCATGAGACACATATGGGGCTTTCCTAACACTATAAAGCACCAGACAAGCCAAGCGGCTTTTCTTGAAAGGAAATATGTTTTTAATCTTAACCTTTGAATGAAAATTATGAACAGAATAAAAAGCTCTACCTTACTCCATAGTAAATGGTACTGTACTTGTGCTTCTACTAAAAATTTTGCTTCCCTTTTTCTTTTTGTTGAAACTGCCTGAAAAAGAATTCAAGATAATTGAAATGCTTAGTTGATTTGAACATCTTAAAAGAAGAGACTTTGGGTTTAGTGGTCAGTCAAAAGAGCAATATGACTTTTCCAGGAAAGGAAAAAAAAAACAAACCTGTTTTAGCTCTTCAGATAGTTCAGCTTTTCATCTTTTTAATTCTGCTCTGCAATCAGTCATGGTAGAGGTCATAAAATAATAAAAATAATCACATGTTGACAGATACTTATTGTATAAATACAACTTCAATCAGCTCTATTATAGATCAGATCATCAAATTAACGTATGCATTCACTGTAATTTTTTTTTTATAAACACTTGCAAGAAGCTGGACTGATAGGGGAGAACACCAGCAAAAGATAAGGATGTAAAATGGTGGAGGCATGGAGCTGTGTTATGCTGGAGGTAGCTGCTCGCTCAGTTTCAGAGATGCTTTTTACATAATTACATTTGGCTTATTTAGCTCATTTCAGTGGCAAGTGTAATGAGAGTGGAGAAACAAAGTGCTAGTTTCAAGTTCTGCATCTGAAGAAAAAAGTGCATGAAAATGTTGATGGTAAAATTTTAAAGTTTGTGACAAAATAGTTTGAAATATCCGATGTGACTGACTGCATATAACACATTCTTGTTCAATCAAAAAGTATACCTTTAAATCTTCTGATAAACTTGATAACATTTTGCTGTTACATGTATACATTTTATTGGCAGAAGTTTAAAGAAGACCTGATTTTATGCTTTTTAAATCAGATTTCTGTTTTCATCTGTAGTTTGTGCTGCGTTAGAAATGAAAGGAGCAATATAATAAATAGAAAATGCTTTTTTCCCCAAAATGTTTACATCTCCCATTCTAGATAGCTTCTATTCTGAATAAATTTAGTGACTATTTAAAATAAATCTTAGCAGGTGCAGAGCACTTTTGGTTAGGGAGTGTTTCACATCAGCAGTGGAAAATGAGCTTTAATTTTTTTAGAAGGATGACAAGTTACTACTGAAAAATGAGATCAAAATCGAAGATTTCAGTTGAAGGTCTTGCTTGCTAACTTTTACAATGGTCAAAATGTTTTTGGTTTTTTGTTTTTTTTTTGTTTAAATTATCATATAAATGCCCCTACTTAGCCTGGGGGTACATCCTCTGTTCCACCAGGGAACAAAGCTATAAATTTCTGTTTATAACATGCATATAACACTTGGTAGCTATAAAGTCTACTTTACAGCAGCATCAATCTCCCTTCTGTGTAATGTTCAAATGAACATTTTGCAGAACACTATGATGTTATCCAGTTTGCTGTGGGGGTTCCTCTTTGAGCAGCCTGCAGTCTGCACTCTTGATTTGCTCTTCTGTGGTCTCGCACATTGACCTGAGTACTAAGGAGGTAATGAGTTATTTGTGTTGGAGACTTGCAAGATCGAGGTTGCTTTTTCCTGCTGTTGCAGGGTGGATATATTCTTGTAGACATGAGTTGACTAATGTCCTATATGTGATGATTTTTATTTATTGAACAGATACAACTAGATGCCGTGACTCTCCCAGCACTTCAAAGAGTGGCAATGGAGAGACTGGGAGCATTTGGTGCAGCGGGGACCTGCTTCTGCAGTATTATTGAGCAGCCTTTTAAGCCTGTTTAGAGCAAGTGCATAACACCGAGTAATTGTTTTATGCAGTGTGCAGGGCTTTATCTCCACCTTATCCTTGCTTTGTGTGGCTATGAATGGAACTGCAAGGTGATGGAAAATAGACCTCTCAAATTACATGAATGGTATGCAGTTAGGGTTTATTAATATAATAATGAGATGCTTCTTATGTAGGAAATTCGTTCTACTTGTGAGTTTTGGAAAGCTAAGATCATCTGAAGATCAAAAATAGACAAAAGTGTTTTTTGAATAAAGCACGTGCTGCACATGTGTTCCTTCTTTGTGTTCCTTGAAAATAACTTTATAATACAGAGGAATGGGGGCAGGCTCTTTATTTCATGGTACCAGGTAAAAGAAGCTTAGATGCGAGATGAACATTATTCTCCCAAGGATGTAGTGAATTTTTAATCAGTCTCTTAATCAGTAAAGCAGTCTTTCTGTGGACTGAGGCATACATTTTAATATGTAATAATTCTTTTCTTATGTCAGTGGTTCTCATACAGAAGACTGCTAAATGTTGGTTTTTGGTCTGAGAAAATGAACTCTCATTTTTTCAGGAAACACAATGCTCTTCACATAGCTGAGAGCTGGTATGTTCTAGAATTACCACATTTATTTTGTTTTGTAGCAACTTGAGACTTGTTCTGAATACCAAATGACACATAGTGAAAACGTGAGCCCTTACTCATGATATTGTGTATCTTAATTAATATCAGTGGTTTGACATAGTACATACAATCAGTGCAGCTTGTGCATCAGTGCTTTTTTAGTTCTTTTTTCACTTTTATCTCTGAAACAAAGTCCTGTTGAGCTCTAACACCGTTATACAAGTATCAGCTCTATTAAAAACTTCTGTAATGAGGAACTGCTGAGAGCTGGGGTATCAAAATCTCTTGAAAACTAAGAAGAATCTGCTTAAACTATACCCCTACCCTCCTGTAAGCAGAGGTGAATTACACTTCAGTTGGAAAACTATGGCCCCAATCCAGAGCTCTCTGGCAACTCTGTAAGCTGTTGCCTTTCATGGGTTTTCATATTTCAGGAGTGCTGTGAGAGTATTCACACATTGGAAATGGAACTGTGGCTTTGCCCACGGAAGGGTAAATGCTGCTTTTCTTGCTTGCTACATCTGTGTTTCAATGAAGGAAGCAGCAGTGTGCAAAAGTTGCAACTGCAGGGCTGTCTGTAGTATGAAAGACATTCATACAACACAACTTTTGTTCAACAGCTGCCTGTACATTGTCCTGTAATGGATGCAGCAGGACATAAACACAGGGACGGGGAAAAGGGTGGAGGGTGGCTGGGCTAGCCCTGTTTCTGGGGTCAGGCACATTTCTCCCACAGCTTGGACCTGTTGTTGGTCTGACAGAAGCAGCGTCTTTCAATTCCCCTGTGCTCGGAGTTGGGAAGGAGTTTAGGTTCCCTACAGCCCCTGTCTCTGGCAGCAGCCAGTTGCACCTGCGGAGCATCCTGTTGGTTTCTCCAGGTGCTGCTCTCTGAGAGTAGCCATGTCCCTTTTCATGAAATGTCGAAGCAGTGGTGAGGCAGACGTTTCTACATCAAGCACTTCGTCGTAAGATTTAACCTGACGCAACTGAAGCACGAAGCTGGTGTCTTTGCTTACCCTGAGATGATTTATCTGCCATAGTTACCTGCAATGGATATTTCACAGCTTGCTCCGCAGTGGGCTGCACATACACTAAATTTATCATCCAGCTCCCTCTTCTTCAACTCTTCTGTGCGTATGTATGTGTCTGTCTTTTTTCATGGTACACTTGCTGGTCAGAAATTGGGTTTATTCCCCCTCTGAGTAAATGGGATCTCATATTCTAGCAGTCCAGGGCCCAGCATTGAAGCCACGGTCCTCCTCAGTCATCTGTGCATGTTTAAGAACCACCTTTGGCCGTGGGTTTGAATCTGTGGGGTGCTTTTTTTTAAACATTCAGGCACAGATGGTGGTTGTGGCAAAAAGCTCTTGAAACAACTCATTTTTACTTCAGATAGCACAAAAGAAACATGGACAAATTACCAAACCAAAAGAGACAATTCTATGGGTTGTGGGGCTTTTGAGCTTTAATCAGAGACTCTGGGTTGTCCACAATGACTTTGTGCAGCCTGTGGGTTTTTTTCTTTGAAGGTGTGAGCATCTGGTGGCTGTAGTGTTCTGCTTCAGGGGTCTTTCCTCTCCACCCTCTGTCCCGCCCGGTGAAAGACTCACATTTTAATCTTCACTGTGTTGTGGGAGGTGATCTGGCGTCAGACTTATTTGGAGATCAGGGTCTTTACAAGAGCTGCCCTGTTCCACATTTTCCGTTTCAGTGATCTTCCTAGATGGTGGCTGTTCATCCACGAACACTGACTTAAGTAGATGATTAACTTTTAATAACATAGTTACAGGAGCTATATGGCAGAGCCTTGGCAGGAGATGTCAGATTTCTCATGGATTCATTCACCGGGACAGCAGTTTAACAATTATCCAGCATTTATAAATTTCACAAGTCATTGTGCCTTCCTTCTTTCCAGATGCGTTTAAAGAGCCTTGTTTAGGAAATTCTGTCTTGTAACTTGTCCTTTACTTTTGCTTTTTAAATTCCCAGGATGAAAAATTCCTTTTTCTTTTGCTTGGTCACTTCCTCATTCCTTCCCTCTCCTCAACCCTATCAAAACCTTGATCAGGTTTCTGATTTGCATTTTATCTTCAGAGTAGGGCTTGCGATGTCTAGTTAATTGGTAAGAGAAATGATAGAAATCACGTTTTGCCAGTGGAAGAAGCCTATAATGCATTTAAAGTTCAGACCTATGGACAGTGCAAAGTAATGTAGCTATAGGAAGGTGACAGCTTACATCACCTGGGGACCAGCCTCAAATGTAGTTTCTCACTGGGGTAAAATTGGCAACAAACCATTGTCATACTGGTGTGTGTGCCTAACCTGGGCCTTGCATTGAAAACTTTCCTGTTCTTGGTTTGGGAGTGCAAGTGCCAGCTTTGGAGTTGGAAGCAGTGTCCCACAGCTGATGAAGATGTTGGGAGAAAATAAAATAGCTATCTCCGTAGCGGGTTATAGGATAAAAGCAGAAATGGAAAATGGTACTTATGAAATCTGTAGATTTATTGTATTCTCCTGGTGCTTATGAAAGTATAAGCCAACGCTATTCTTTGTGGAGCAGTGAAGTATGTCCGCAGTTTAGTCGAGAAGCAGGTTTGTTCTGCAGGGTTAGTAGGAGTAGGTTTATGTGCACATACATGTGTATGAGGCTTGGCCCTTTTATCTCTGAGGGGCTTTCAGTTGTGCCAGGCAGTGGCAGATTTGCGTGTCATAAGTAGAACAGGCAGCCGAGAGGGTGTTTGGGTTGAAAGTCATAGCCCGCTTTTTCAGAAGGGATTTCATTTTATCCTTCTGCGTCAAACATGACATTAGTTCTGAACAATCAGGGCTTGCTTTTCTTTTTTCTTTCTTGCGTGAGTTGTAAATGACAGCTCACTTGAAAACTCTGTTTTCCTCTCTGCAGCACAATAATTCAAAGCTGCAGAAATCACCCCATGGGGCACAGTTCTGGAGACGGTCATCTTACCATTTTTATGGGCTACTCAAAAAAGTCAGGAGAATTTGTGGTTCCTATTTTGTCTTAGAAAAGAAACAAAAAGATCATGTACTAGAAAGAAAGTTGACAGTGCGCTGTCATGAAAGGAGCTCACTGAAGGTGATAGAAGCTCACCTGTAGCTAAAAGAGGGAGAGAGATGTAACCTCCAGCTAGAGGTATAACAGCAAGTCTGTTTTCAGCCTCGCTTTTCTGGTAGTGCCCACCCACACACGCATACTTGTCAGTCCCCGTGGGGCAGCAGTTTCTTTGCATATGTCTTTCTTGTTGGCATATGGGGTACAGGGTTGTTGTGTAACTGTGACCGCAGCCTGCGCTGCGATGACACTAGGGACATCCTGCACCCCACAGATGGTAGGAGAGGTTTACCACTCTCTGAAGGGAGAAAGGAGTTTTGTCTGGCAGTTTCTGTGCTTTGAGAACAGATCACTTTAGCAAAAGAACTTGAGATGTTTGCTTTCTTTATTTGCTGTGGCTCACTGGAGCAAGCAATTGCCCTAATGTGTGTGTCTGAGATGTTCTTTCAATGTCCTAAATACACAGAGATTCTCTGTATGTATCCCTCTGTACAGGTGTGGGCAAGTCCCATTGAAGGCTATCGTGATCTGGGAACTCAGGCTGTTTTCTTATAATGTTGATTTTTTCCTGGAGGGGGGCTGCCAGACACCGAATCTGAAAAAGATACTGTTAACACCAATGTGGCTTGGGGTTTTTTTTTGCCAACTGGTATCTCTCCTATTGGGGAAGCAAATGTGGTTTTGACTGTTTTGTTTGATCTAATAGATAAAACCAGAAATTATGCAAAGAGGAAAATAACCCCACCACCCTTTCTGTGGGAGACAAGGCTGACTTCTAACGCGATGACAGTAATGTCACGTCTCCTTCTTCTGCTGTCACCCGAGTGCCCGGTGGAGCTGAGCGAGTGTGTTACTTTAACTTCTGTGGCAACTGAAATTCCACCCTAACGTTGCTTGCTGCAGGGCACCTTAGAAGATAAACATGGAATTTCTTTGCATCATAAGCGCATCTTTTTCTGGCAGCTCTGGATTCTGTCAGTGCTTTTAACTTCTATTGTAATACTAGTTATCAGAGGTTTATATCACAGCTGTGAAAGTTTCCTTTGGGATGACACTGGGCATCTTACCAAGGAATTTTGTGCTAGGATTTTTTTGGTTGTTTGAAAAATAATTGGCTCTGCATATGACTGCCAAGAACTAGTAGAACTTTGCTGTACATTTTTTATGACCCCCAAAGAACTTTTGGATTGAATTTGTAAGGTAACTGAGGAAAGTAGATCCCCAACTCTTGCTGGCATTGACTGGAAGTTAGGCATTTTCCTCTAGTAAGGATATAGGAAAATCCTAGTCTTAATTGTTAGAAACATTGAAGCTACTAGTATGTATCAGCAAGAAACCTTCTCCCTCTATAGAAAAAAATAAACCTAAACCAAGCTGGTTTTGTTTAGAAATGGAAAAGAAACTGTTTGTTAGTACAGATTGAATTTATTCTGTCCTTCCCATATAAACAGCTTTCTGTCTCATTGCAGTATGGTATCAGTTGACATGAACATCAGTAAGAACAAATTAAACAGCCTGCTTTAGCTGCATCTGTATAACACAAAATGGCACTGAATATACAAAAGATAGTTTGGATGTGATCTTTTTAACTGAGTCTCAAAATACCAGACAAGTCTGTTAAGGCTGAGCTTTGTGTCTGGTTAGCTGAATAGTCATTTAGGCAGCAAAAAAGGGTCTTTAGTATTGAAAAACAGGACTTGGTGCTGTCTGGTTCAGGGGTCAAAGCAGAACTGCTCGCACTGGCAAAGCCTAGACATGTTTGTCCTATGTCCTGTTCCTTTAGGCATGCTTTCAGGGAGACAGCTGGGAGAAACAGCAGAAGCTATGGAGAAAGGCTGCCGATAAGGGAATTTGTGGGAGTTCTGTCTGCTCCTCTGTGTCAGAGAGCTCACTGGAGAGGCAGCTTTGCTCTATACTAGTACCAGGCTACACTTGTGCATTTTCCAGACCAGGATGTGTTCAAGGCCTTGTTCTTCATCCTGAAAACCTCTTGGGCGAAGAAGTTACAAGGAACTGGTGAATGTCTGTCCAGTCTTTTGAAATAGATTGCTAGTGTTTAAATCAATAATAAACCTTAGGCAAAACTGAACTGTGGTTACATGTGGAATTTCTTATCTTCCAGGTTGGTTTCACGTGTTTCTTTTTCCCTTTTTTCCCCCTTGAATAACTCATGTCCTTATCAGAAATGCCAGTATAAAACCCCCTCACTGTTATAGTTGTTGCACACGCTTGTTAAATCAATTGAGTCAAAGTTGTCCAGGATAAATCATTCTCAGAGCCTTTTCAGTAAACATTAGCTCTTCAATTGTTGCTATTGTAACGGCTGAATTTCACAAGGAGCCTAAGATATTCCTTGGTGCTTTCAGGAAGACATATAATAGATGGAAAAAATCCCAAATATGAAGCTCTTCCAGATGGGTGCATTGATTTTATATCACTGCTCAGATCTGTCAGCCTTGAAAGCGGCTGTAAAGAGAGCCATGTGATGCTCTGAAGTTTATGATGCTAGGATGTCTATATTTCTGCCATGCATATTAAATAGCTTCTAGTGGGAATACATACAACAGACTTCCATGGGAAGACCACTGTAATCTTCCTAGTGCTGTGATTTATTGTTGAGCCATAGATTAAGCAGTCCCGTTAGGATAAAATACTCGGGGCTTACTTGATTTTGTAATCATTATAGCTACTTCAGAATCATTCAGTAATGAATCCTCTAACCGTGTGAGCTCAGCATCAGAAGTATCTTTATATTACCAGCTGGAATACTATGGCTAAGGGAGAGGCCTAGGTGTTTTCAGACACCCTTAACTGTGTTTCTGGAAGAAAGTTCTCCCTCCTCCCCCAAATGAGAAATCCTGAACATGACTTCCTCCTGTACTAATTTGAAGAATTTTAAGCCAGATGTTTCATTACTCAAAAAAATTAAGAAGTTTCATAAATGGCTTCCTGTGTGTTTTATGGAGATCAAATTAAACTTTTGGCAGGCTCAAAATTGGGAAATTTTAATTTGATACTGAGCATAAATTTTTGGTGACATCAACGGGAGCTGAAAATTAGGATCTTGCAGTGAGATGACAACGATGAGAAATTTTGGACCTTGCAGCTACATACATACCCTTTTGTTTATCTCTGTTATCAAACTACACATCTTATTTCTAATGGGAATGTAGTCTCCCTGAAAGTTTTAACCTTTTCATTTCCTGGGAATTCATCTATTGTCCTACATTGATGGATTTGGCCATAGACATGTGGGAATAATTACTTTTGGGTGCTTAGCCAGCATGAGACCAGTATGCCATTAGTCAAGTGTTCTTTTGTGGTTCATGGATATTCATATTTTCAGAGGGAATACAGGGTTAGTAGTTCAGTTATGAACTTGAAAACCTATGCTGATTTAGACAAGAGTTGTCATTACTGACACACTGTCCTGAGTTAGTGGATGCAGTAAATCCTTTTATGCATCGAGCTAGTAGCGTGGTTTCAGGTGAAAACATGAGCAAACTTGTTAGCAATTTCTTTCCCACATTTTTTTGCAGTTTTATAGATTCTTCTATGTATGTAAAAAGCCTGATTTTCTTCAGTATTTAAGGAGTTATTTACAGCTAAGTTCTCAATATTACAGTGTAAAGGTAACTTGCTACATTTTTATTCCAGTTGATTTTTTGTTTTTGTTTTAAAGAATCAGAATTTTAGAAGTGTTCCATTTTGAAAACCTAGGTTTGATTTGAAATTGGAGGCACTTAAAAATTGAATTTACTCCTTTCTATCTCAATTTCTCGATGAAACTGTGGGATCATCATGCTTATGGAAAGGGAACCTAAAAGTGCCTCAATCTACTGCTGTAGGGAAACCTTCCAAAACAAAAGGGAATTATGTGCTTCCATTGAGTGACCTAAGGATTAATTCTTAAGTCTCTCTTCCATGTTTTATTTACAATGAAGATTCCTGGAATGAAACAATAAACTTAATGAAAATCTGTTTATAATTTAATGAAATCCTTAGGACAAGACAAAGGCTAATATGTTACTTTCAAAGGCATCTAGAGACATCATATTAGATAAAATGGAACTAATTGAGACACAGTAAAATACAAATTGAGCAGAATTTGTCCCAGAATTTAACTTTGCATTACCTTGGCAAATAAAGTGAAATCTCTTTATGTGCTTATTATAGACAAAGCTTGGTAACAGACCAGAGAAAAACTGAGGTGCAGGGCAAGAAAGACTTAAATGGTCCATAACGTTCTCCCTCTGCCCATGAGCACTTTGAATGCGCGTTCAGTGCGTGTGACTTGTCTGTCATCACAAATGGACTATGTTTGCATTAGGGAAACTCGGTGCTGTCAGACTGATTTAGTAAGGAATCTTACATTACAGACTTTCTGTTGAGAATGTAAATGTTATCAGGAAGGAACATCTTGGCTTTTCTGCTAGAAATTACACTGAAAGTGCTAGAAAGCACTGAAAGGAATAGTAAGGAATAGTAAGGCATTGTGCTAGAAGCACGGTTAAATCGTGCTGTAGCACAAGGAGCTGTGTTTTGCCTTGACAGGTTTTTAAATGGGAAGGCAATCCCACTTCCTGTAAGAGGGAAAATGCAGGTGCAGTACTTTTGAGAGCTGCAGACCTTTGTCTCTTCTATGTTTATGCTATGTTTCATCAACAGCATGTTCCATGCTTGATTGTCATGTCTTGGCACAGGTCTGTACCTTTTCTGGTTTAAGCAGAATTCTATCATTGTAGCCCTGTTAATACTGGGCAAGCTGAAGGTAACGTGGTGTACGTAACAATGTGGAGGTTTCCTGTCAAGATCCTATGTTTGTAGCCATACATGAATGTGGCCATAAGCTCTGTTATCTAACAGCAGTACATGTCACCACTGCAGAAGTTTGGGCATGACTGCAGTGTAATAAAATGGTGTACACCTGCTTTGTAAAATGCTGTAATTTTACTTCCTAACAGGTTTTTGGTTGTTTGAGTGTAATCTAGTGGGTGATCCTATGTATGTGATGTGCGATTGACAAGGTAAAGTGAGGGCATATCTGTGATGACACAGGATAGCTGAGACACACTGATATGGTAAAAAGTGGAACTGAGTTTACCTCTGTAATGTTGGGTTGTTTTTTTTTTTTTTTCTGTCTGGTCCATTAATACTTTGATTCTTCTGTGCAGACTCAATTAAGACAACACTGATCCTACTGTTTCTTTTGGAAGATGATATGGCTTAAAAACCCTGTGTCTGTCTTGCTTTGCTATTGTGGAACATAGGATTTCTCTTAGTCATTTTAGCAACAGCCCGGCCCCATAACATCCTGGGATCCTTTCTGGTGAGTTTCAGAAGCATTTGCTGGCTGTAGAAGAGTGGTGAGACCTCTGGATCTCCTCACACTTTGGAAAGGAGTGTGCTGGAGTTGCTATAGATACTTCCATCTCCTCTGACCTGCCCTTACTGCAATGCGTAAATATCTTTTTGTGGGGGAAGATCTAAGCTCACAAGATGTAAGAGTGTCAGTTCTCCTTCTTGCTTCAGGCAGAGAAATATCTCTGAGATCAGAGGCAAGCCTCTTGAAATCCCTAGGAAGAGATGTCATCTATGATATTTTGCATCCAGGAGGAGGCTGTGCAGTTAAGCTGCTTTTCCTGCTATGATTAGCATCCTATGTGTTGTCCAGTTATCCACTTGGCATGGCATTTCTGTGTAGTAATAGTTGGATGTGGATACCTGGTGTGTCATGCTGTCCATACCTGTCCAGGCTGTCAGAAGCATTGATTTGTAATATGAAGCCCTCTCATCAGCATTTCTTTATTGTTACTGTGATGTTGATTTCCCTGATAAAAATAGGAAGTATTTGTATCAAAAATAAATTGGGAATGATGCTTTCTAAGCAGAGTATTTTTGCTGGGCTTCCACTGCTTATCAGCTAGGTATCAGCAAGCAGTGCTTGATGCTTTTGAGCGTGTGGCATTGTTAAGAATATGCAAGACTCAGGCAGCTCTGATTTAGAAAGTCGACTCAGCCTGTTAGGCTTGTTTCATTTTAGCAGCTTAACAATTCTTTGATACGTGAAGTGTGGTTTATTAGACCCTTCTCTAATATTCAAGTCTAGCACAGTGGACCACAGCAGTTTGTTAATATATGATCATTTCCCTCCTTTTAGTTTTGCGTGTGAATATGTCTTTTGTTTTGCAGGTACCAGCAAGGGGGCTGATCTGATCTTCAAGGTCATATCTTTTACTCAGCATCCTGTCTACACAGGTGCCTTCTTTAGCCTCTACAAATAACTGATAAATCCACATGTTCAGACTGAGGAGATGATAATTTCTCATATGGCAGCTTCAATAAGTAACCTCCTTGTTAAAATCAGCAGTAGTGCTGTCTATGTAAAAGCTGCAATGAGCTCTCACTACTTAATATTTTCAGTGCATTCTGTATGATGCCAGCATGTTTTTAACCTTACTGAAGTCATTTCATGCTTCTGTAATTCATTGGCTTTTTAGTGTATTTATAGAAGCTATTTTTTCAGGCACTGCAGTAGAAATGATGAGAGCATCTGGTTAAATCCATCACATCTTGTACAACAACCTCTTAACCGTTATTCTCAGTTAGATGAAATAGGAAAAAATAACCTTGGTAATTGAGCCTTTCCCCCTTCAGATGGTTATACCAATATTTTAAAGGCTTTAGATATTAAATATAATTAGAGTGCCATAAGTGTCACCACTGTGCTTTTCTGCAATGGAAACCGCATACGTTAGCCATGAGAGCTGCAAAAAACAGAGACATGTTTCAGTTTATACTTAGTTTCAGGGAGCTCTGCTTATAACCTCTTCCTTTGCTGTAACATAATAAAGAATGCATCTGGGAGCTTTCATTTTTCTAAAGAAAGTTTTCTTTCTGTTCTGGAGTTGTCTAGTTTCTGTCATGTTCCAGACCAGTCTGTGCAAGCAAATCCACAAGTGGACTGAATTCAGCACCTCAGTCCAAATGTGTGACAGGATTATAGGAAAGGATACCAGGTTTGTATAGGAAGACAGGGACTTAGGTTGGTTTAGGTTAAAGTCATCTAAGGGCCCTGTACTAAGCTGAGAGTTGGGTAAGGATTTAATTCCCTCCTGGCTATGTTACGTCTCCTCCCTCTCCAGCTGCAGTGAAGAACGGGTTGATGCAAGTGCTGGCTTCATGTGGCAGAACTTGCTTCCTCCCAGGGAAATCCCTGAGTTGAGTGGTGGCTGGTTCTCTGGGCATGTGGCCTTTCCCATTATCCCTGATCAGGAATTCCCACGTACTTATGTTGTAGGTCAGCTGTTTTTTATGGCCGTTGGACTGACCGATGCTGGGACTGCATCATGGACCGGAGAGGGGAGAACAGTCCTTTCCTAGTGTTGCTACACCTGGTGGAGTAATGCTACCTTGTAAGGGTGTAATTTGTGTAATCCCTGTAAGGATGTAACTCAACTGGTGCAGGTTTGTGTGCCAAACAACTTTGTAGTGTTGAGTACAGGGGATGCTTTCTGGTATTCACTCTCCCAGCAGTATGGAAGTGGACTATTTTTGTTACAGGCTTGCCCTGACCCTTGACTGCAACATGATGTGGAAGCAAGAAAGCTATGATTTGTTGACATTCGTATTTGGAAACCACCCTGAGACAGTGTTGACAGCGGCATATGTCTGGAGTGACAGAGCAGGGTTGTGTGAGGACTGTTGGGCAGGTCCGAAAAATGACAAATACCTGCCCTGTGCTGGCATGGAGAGTTGATCTGTTTCTTAATCTTTCAGTCTCTGGAAAGTGATACCAGAGTGATTTAGATGGTGATTGTAGACTTGCCAGCTTGCAGTGCTGCAGGGAAACTGGAGGTGAGGCCAGAGTCCCTTATGGAAATGTGATCAGTGTATTTCTATTTGGGGAGCACACATTCCTGTACTCTTCAGCTTTAGAGGGCTGGGTCCTCAGCTACTGTAAATGGCTTTAGCTGCTTTGATGTCAGTGGAGCTGGGCATTTTACCAGCTGAGCATTTGACCCTAACGCTGGCAGTCAGCCCTCAAGTCACTGAGCCTGTTTAATACATGAAGCAAGGCTGCAAAATGGCAACTGGTTTACCAGTTGGTGTTTTCCAAAAAGAGCATGCGTTTACCTTTTAACTTTACTTACAAGAGATTTACAGTAAGCCCAACAAATACTCGTGTCTCTTGTTCTTACCTCATCTTGGCCCTACACATGAAGTTTTGGTTCCTTTGAGCCAAACTTAAATGTACACGTAGGAAGAAATGATTTAGCATTGGGTACGAGTAAGTGGTTGTAGAGGAAACTGGCTTTGGGGAATGTGTTAAAGCAGACATGCTGATCGTGGAATTGAGATATCCTCCATTAGTCCATCTCTAGACACCCTAACCCTCGGCTACCCCTGCTGGGAATGGCAGTTCCCTGTGTTACTGTTGTGCTTATTAACCATTTTTGTGGGCCAGTTTGAAGTGAGGGGTGGTGATAATTGTTTAGGATACTTGGGGTTTTTGTATGGGTTTTTTCCCCAAATCAATTACAAGTGTGCTTGCAGGATACAGTCTTACCTGAAGGCTACCAGACTGAGCAGTCTGGAGATGTGCCCTAGTGAGTAGCTGGCAGGAGGGATGAGAGAAGTTAGTTATTCATTAATTTGTCCCTTCCCTCTCTGTGCTGTCTGCTGTCCCTGTGCATGTGAAGATACCAGCTCTAAAGCTTGACTGGTAGGTTTGGGCCATCTCATTATTTTCTTAAACCAGTCAGTGCTGTGTTTCTTCTGTGTGTCATGAAGAAGTCCTACTGTTGGGGTAATGCTTTGTTGTGCCAGCTTCCAAATACAAAAACAATTGCTATGTGGGTTTTAATAGACTAATGAGCAAAGCATAAAGCTCACATCCTCTGGGCTTTTGTAGGCATTGTGCACTATTCAGGGTGTCTGAAAGCTTGAGGTTAAGCCAGATGCAGCAACATCGACACCTGTGTTAGATTAGGGGTGTTGGGGATTGCATGTAGATGGAGAGTTGTGGGCTGGACTCCCTCGCGAGATGCTTTTGGTGTTACCCTTCTGCCTTTTTTTAGTATCATCCGTGAGCTACTGGTGTGAGTTGAGATCTGAGTTACTCCATACTCTGCATTAACCCTGGAGCTGATGGTGTGTTCTGGGCAGCATGCTCTGGCACCCAGAAGCTGTAGTCCAGGCTGGAGTAGGGGACCCCTCGAAAGCAAAGGTGGTTTGATAGGCCCTCCCTTCACCCACTCCAGTGTCCTCAGCATGGGTACAGTCTGTGTCCTGCTGGGGTTCCTGTGACTGTGTTTATTTGACAGAAACGGCTCTGTTTTGTGTTCTGCGCATGTTTCTGCAGTAGTTTCAGTGGAGTTACTCTAATCAAATATGATTATCCTTGCCTTCCCAGGCACTTCGGGTGTTGGAAATCTATCCGTGCTTTGCCTCTGGCTTCCCTGGGAACAGCTCCTGTCTCTGCTTTGTGTTCTTGTCTCTGTTTCCTGGCAAGGCAGTTGCTGTGACTGCTGACAAGTCAAATGAGGTCTTCTATGGTGATTTATTTTTTTCTTGGCACAGCCAGTTTGATCACTAGGAAGGTGTTGATCCCCATGTGTCTGAAGGAATTGCAAGACGGTGTTTCAGGAATCCAAAGAAAACTGCATTTCTGTCTCCCCTCTCCTTCATTTCCTCTTTCTCTTAATCATCATTTTATATAGACTTCCAGAGGATTTTCTGATAGGCTTTTGGCCTCCTTGTGTTCCAACTGCTAGTTTATTGACTACGTTGTCCATACGGTGACCTTGAAATGAAAGCAGTGCAGTGTAACTGGTCTGCTGGAGTCTTCTGCTATCGTTAACACAGAAGAGAAAGTAAAAATTTATCAGTGACAAGTTCTTTTTGTGGGGAAGTTCCTGGGATCTTTCCCATTCTCTTTCTCCTAGTGTTTTCCCTGGCATTTTAATATGAGCATGTATATGAATAAATAAAAGTTCCTGCAGGCATCATACTTCTTTTGCACAGTACTTTTCAAGAGCTACACTTAAGGGAGCCTGTTTGCAATTTTACCAGGTTTTGTTATAGACTTAGGGAAGCAAAGAGCCTCTCCACTGTTACCTGTGAACTCTACATGCCCAGTGGAGTCCGGAGTTTCTCCTGTAGGAGAAGGGCATTGTAGTTGTACTTGTGAATTCCTCTAAGAAAGGTACCTGTGTTAGGAGGAGTTCACGGGTATTTTCTGTGCATCAATGCTGAAACACCATCTCAGTGTGCTGATATGCAGTTGTCTTACAAACATCCATTACATGATTGAAAAAAACACCATTAAGCTGAATTGCCCACCAACCAAAACTATGCAGTGTGGTTGTTGTCGGAAGGTGCTAGCACACCTTGGAATTCAAAAACACCAGAGCTGATTTTTATTCCCAGAGCCCTTCACTGCAGTGCAGAATTAATTCTGAGATAAGCCCTGTCAGAGGGAAGGAGACATGATGCTCACCTTCAGTTAAGCTTTTTGACAGGATGTCTTTTGCAAAAACTACTGCCGTATCCAGAATCCATCAAACAGTTAGCAGGGAACCTTGAACATCCTGAAGACCAAATGTGTAGGTGCTGTATCTAATCCAGCTTTTATTTGGTGGTCCTAGGGAGTATTTTGACTGCATAAAGCTGTTCTGCACCACCTCATTGATGGAATTGTCCTCTGTGCAGAAGGTGAACCTGAGGCTTGTGTGTCACTTAGGTCTTGAACCCTATTCTGCAGATGTGAAGGGGACTGAAAGGTTTCTCATCCTCCAGGTTCCCAGTGTGGCTCTCAACTGGGTGGGTCTGCTGTGAGCAAAAGCCAGGGTTCAGGGATATCCACAACAGCTGACTTGCATAGGGGTAAGCACATACACCGAACCTTTGGAGAGTTAAAAGCAGGTATGCGCATCATGTGCCAGGTTTTTGAGAAAGGTGCGTGTACCCTTTAAAAGAACAACTTGGAAGCTGATCAAAAAGGTGGTTGATTATGTTTTTGTGCCTTTAGGTTTACTGGAGATTTGTTTTCTGCCAGATGTTTTGCTGAGCTTATTTTGTGTGCACAAAATCTGAAATGGGATTGTTGGTAAACACCATATTTTGGGTAGTTCCTGGCAATAACATTAAAAAACCCCAAAACAAACCCTACAGAATTTATCAGTCCAAACAAAAGATATGCGTACATAAAGGTTTTGTTTGTTTTCAAAATGTTTTTTATTTGAAAGCTTTTGGTTCAGTATTTAGACCAGCTCTGGTAAACATGTCACCTTTGTCAGGGCTGTAGATGAAGGTCCCCCAAAGAGAAGCAAACACTTCTGCAGTCTCCTTGGCTCTGTCACTGACCAGCTCCCCTGCCAGTAGTTGAGCAAAGTTGCTGCTCCTCTCCCAGCTGAACTGGCTGCCTTCTTTGAGCTTTAGGTTATCTCTGCAGCGATCATGTGAACTGGCACTTGCATTTGTGCAGAGCACTTAGGCTGAGGGGACCCTGAGCCTGTTTGGGTCTTCCAAACTCTGTAACGCACGTAAGAGTTATTAGTAAAAGTTGCTGAGGGCATCGTTGTGAGCAGATATACTTAATTTTGTTATTCTCACTTTGAAAGTTTTATCAGAGCTGAGGTCGTCTTGCACATTTCTTTTTACCTCTGTCATAGTTTCTTTAGACCAGGAAACATGTTTTTTTTCCACTTTGAGTCTTTTTTTTTGCTCCTGTCCCTCTGTGACAGGAAAGACCAAGGTACTGATCTAGCAAAACCCCTTACTCAGATGTTTGTCAGTGCTTTAGCATCTTGCAGTGGTTTCAGAGCACAGTTATTGTCCCTTTCAAATAGGTGTGGAGGGAGGCCTGCTCCTCTGTTTAGAAATGACTGTGGAAATGAAAGCAGCTTGTCTCAGCCTTCACGTGCCCTTCGCATTAAGCATTTATCCAGTGTGGGATCATTTGTCAGCCCCAAGGAGAGGAAATCTCATTTGTTCAAGCGAACAAACTATGGAGAGGTTCAAAAGCTTAGGGGTTGCTCCTCATTGTTTGTCTCAAGCAAATTTGTGAACTAGAAATGCAAAGCTGGATTTGCTTTGGAAAGCAGTGATTTATTGTGTGGAGTCAATAAACACGTTTGCACATGACTCCTTTGGGCATGCATAATAGTTTATCTTGGGAAGCTACCACAAAAGCATTCATTTCTTCTTTTATCTTGCACCAGAGGCCAGGGCCAGTTGCACATTTTTGTTTCTGTTGCCAAAGAACTGGGTGCAGGCAGAGCTGAATTAGAAGAAACATGTTCAGGGTCTTCAGGCATTCAGCATTTGAGCTGTTTCCTACCTGGTCACACTTCCCTTTTCTCAAAGAACAAGCTCTCCAGCTTTTTTTCTTTATTTGTTCTCCATTGAAAGAAGGTACCACACTTCAGGGACAGTTTCGTTTTCATTTCTTTTATTGTTTAAGGAGTTCAAGTGTGCTGCTAAAGAAAGTGTCTATGAACATGGCCTTGATAAATTTGGCTGTAAGATATAGGAGAGGGCAAATTTGAGAAATCCAGGTTTTTTGTGCTTTCTTGTTTAAGATGTCTTTGGATGACCTGTTTAAGAACCCAGGCTGACATAAAATTAGCATGGTTTCTGATGGATGGATTAAAATCTTGTGGGGTGGTCTAAAAGAACTGTTCCTTGCCTGAACCATTCAGTTCATCTGCCTAGCAAGCCCCACAGAGCTTAGTTGCTTAACTTGTGAGCTTTGAACACTTTGTTGGTAACTTGGAAGAGGCCTGCCTGATAGGTATTTTAGGAGGCACAGCAGGATGGCTACACTCGGGTGGAAAGGTGCACACTCTCATTACCTGCAGGCAAGGTAATGCATTTGGGAACAGCCAACAAGGACCCTGCTGATGCCTCTGAAAAACGTTCGAGCACTCCTGGTGCATTAGCACCAGAGTGGTAAGGGGTGATATAGTTCCTCTGTGAATATTGGGGGCTTACAGTTCAGGAGGAATGGTGTTATATTAATGGGGTATTTGGCATTGCTGTGCCAGCTGTAGGAATACTAGTCTGATTTTTCACTGTTCAGTGACACTGGGTTGAGGGCGGTGAGTGGGAATGCACAAGGATGGAGGGGATCTGGAGGAGAGGCATGATACCTCATAACAAAAGGCTTGAGCTCAGTCTGAATAATTTCTCAAAGGGAAGGTTGAGGGGTAGTTTGTAGAAGGCTACAGAGGGAACAGAAATTCCTGTAAATAAAACTCTTCTGTCCATAGGAAAATGGAGTAGCCAGAAAATGAAAGCGAGATAAATTCAGCTTAGGAATTAGGCAGATTTTTACTATGAAGATAGGGAATCACTGAAACAGTTTCCTGAGGTGTGCTATGAATTATTCTGTATCACGAGAATTCTTTAAATCATGGTTGGCTTTTTTCCCTTAAAGTTATGCTATGCTTAAATTACAGCTTTTGGACCAGAATCAGGAATTAATTTATTCAACTAGCACAGACATCCTTGCATTAAAAACCAGGCAAGGTCCATTTTGGAATGAAATCTGTGAAAGTACAGTAGCACATAGACGGTGTCATGAAGAAGGTGTAGTATTCATCTCACCTACTCTTTAATGTCATACTGAAGGGGAGGCTGAAGTGCCATAGTTTTGTCTCTTCAGTAATAATCCTGTGCATAAGTGAGTAGAAGGTGAAAACTACACCTGTTCCAGCATTAATGGCAGTGTCCTGACTGCACGTAACTTGCTGAAGAAGCTGTGTGCAAAATATGCAGAAATGCTCTGCAAACATGGATGGTCAAATCATTTGTGTGCTTTATTTCTTGCTCTGGGAAGAGGGAAGGGAAAGAAAAAGGAAAGAGGGAGAAGGACTCCTTCCCGCCTGCCATTACTGATAACATCCAGCTCGTTTACAACCTTTTCCTGTGGGTCATTTTCTGCACTGGCTGGTGTGACTGGCCAAATGAATGCAGAGAAATTATGATGGCATAAACCTGATGCAAGATCAGAATTATGGAGGTTATAAGCTTCTACCACATTAGAAACACAGCTTGCAGTAACAAGCTGTGCAGCGTTCTAGCTCCTAGGAGGATTAATTACAGATGGTAGCTGTGACAGCTAAATCAAGTATCTATAATGTTATGTAAACTTCATTAAACCAACTCAGTAGCAGTGCTGTAATCTATGAGAAATGGGATAGGATGACGAGAGTAGAAAAGGAAAATACTCTGTAGGAAGTTTAAAAAAATCTTCAGTGTCTAAATCCGCAGAAGCAATTTCTTCTACCTCTTATGCTTTAATGGTAGAATTTTAAACCACAAGCTTTTAAACTTCTTATCTGGTAAAGCCTTGGTAGCCTGAATTAATAACAACTTTCTGCTAATGTCTGCTGAGTTCCTCTTAGTCAGCAAGTCCTGTTTTATCTGATATGCTAAATCTGTCCTGATACTCTGCAACCACATGTGTTTGACCAATTCTTTCTTCCTTGGGGAAATCTGAGAGGAAGAAGCACAGAAGATCAACTTCATTGTTGTTGCTATGGTTGATTATGGTACAGGGTTGATAGGAGGCCTTGATTCTAACTTTGGCTGCAAGTTCATATTTTAATCTAAAATTTAAGCATTTCTGCATGTTGATATCATAAGCGATATTTTCTAATTTAAAGAAGAGTCCAGCAAATGCAAGTTTGCCACATGCCTGCTGTCACCAATAGTGTGAGGGTGCCATTTAATATTGCACCGAATCATGCATAACCATGTGCTGCTGCAGAAAGGGGTGGTCACATTTTCCCCTGCCTCCCTCAGAGGCAGAAGCTTGAATCGGGGAAAAGTAAATAAATGTCTAATGATTTAGCAAGCTGAATCTGCTCAGCAGAGGGTCCCACGAGTGGCAGTGCTGGTGCTGGGAAGCAGGGCACAAAGAAGGACAGGTCAGGGGAGAGAGTTCACGATAGAGGCCACAGTGGGATTAGTTCATCTGTAACTCGTAATTTCACCCTTAGCAACTCAGTTATTGCAGTAGTGAGGAACTGAAAGGCCAATTAAATTAACTGAGCTTTTGCTTACCAGGTGGAGAATTAACTGAGGAGGGAAACCCAAGCTTCTACACTGAAGCATTTCTGCTTTTCATATGCCATATCTTGGTGGCCTCTGCAAAAAGACTGTGTGCTTGTTTAATTCAGTTGTTTGTTTGGAATTGAAAAGTGGACTTTGTATTAGACATTTCTGACTATATACACTCACAGCTATGTCACTTTGCCTAATTGAAGAATAAAGAGGATATTAGCTTGTCCTTAAAGAAACTATAGTATATCTAATACCCAAAGGAGTATTTTTAATTTTCCCTCAAAATAACCCTACTATCTCTCCATCCTCTCCCAAATTCTTGTCTATGGACAGTTGCTTTAATGGTGACTTGTTTAGCACTTTAAAGATCAGGAGGCTAAAGCTAGGCTCTGGATTTAAGGATCCTGACCATGTTTTGGTTCTTTTCTCTGCTATTTTGGCTGTACAGTGGCTCCCCGTGATTTGTGAAGGGTCAGCTGAATACAGTATTTTTTTAGAATAACACTGAACATCTTGATGTATAAATTTTGACTTGGGAACTTGACTTTACTTACCTGTTTTGGAAAATGTTGACGTTGAAAAATGTCATCTTTCTCTTATAATTTGGGAGGGCTTGAAAGAGAAACCAGTCTTTCCTAGTTTTTTTTTTGATGTAGCAAGCAAGTAAAAAAGTTGTACCGTTTAAATAAAGGGAAATTATTTCAGCTTTCGTATTTGGCATTAAATCAGTTTTTTTTTTAAAATGCATTTTTGTCTTTAAAGTCCTCTTTAAAGAGCCCAGGACTAGAAGGCTGACCCTGCACTAGCCTGTAGGTAAGTGCTCATAGGAATTGCTTCTGCTTCCCCACAGTTTAGATGCAACTGAAGGGATATTTTGGCTTTTGGGCCTCATTAGATAACATGACACAGTCAGCGTGTTTGGAGGGTCAAATACATGTTTGTAGGGATAGTGCTGGAATTTTTATAATTTGTCATAAAATGCTGCAAAACTCCTTTTTCTTTTCCTCTTAAAGCTATTCCACTGAAGGGGATCCTCAATCTTGCTCTAAAAATGCTTCGTAGCTGGTTATACTTACTTCTTTCAGTAGGAAATACAACGCAAGAACCAAACACTGCCTGTCCCTTCCCTCCGTCGCTCTCTTCTCATTGGGTATGGCCAGGAAGTCCGTGTGTGTTTTGTGCCCTGTGTGTCTGATTAAACTTGAGTAGTTTGACAAAGCTGATGAATGGACTATCAATAGGATCTCTGTTAGCTTGTTTTTAGCAGGGAGGGACATGGCTTTCCTAAGACCATGAGTTAGGCAAGCGGCCCATCAACTCAAGTACCAAAAATAATAAAATCATTCAAGTCCAAACCCAGCTGAATTGCAAACTACTTTGAATAATCCTGAGATTTAGCCAAAGTGAAGATGGATTTTTAAATTTTTTTTTCAGGTTTTTATCACTTTTTTCCCCATAGCCTGCTGCTGTGACACTTATTATTGTATGCAGGCCCTGTTTTGAGACAGGTTTTGTGTATTCAAACTTTACAGACACAATCTTCTGTTGGATTAGACAGGCAGACATGTAATGTGGTTTTGCAAATTGGACGGTAGTGCACGTTCGTCCTTCCTATAAAATCACGTAGCCCTGTGGTCTGTATTCGGTTTGCCATCATGGTAGAAAGGTGGCATTCATCCTGTTTTACAGATGGCATGCTGAGATGCTAAACCGTTTGCCCAAAGCCACTCTGCAGTCCATGATGGAGCTGAAAACCTGTCTCCTCTAATTTCTTTTCTGTTCTGCAGTCTTCATGCCTGTTTCCTTGAACTTTTCCACTCGGACTTTTTATGGCTGTGTCATTTCTATGCATGCGTGCATGAAACGATAACCTGTTTTGTGGTTCTTTTCCCAAAGGCATGAGGGATTTTACCTTTCTTCTGGCTCTCTTGCTGTTTCGTAGGTTTACAAAGCCTTCTATTTGTTTTTATCGAGCATGGCACTGTGGTGTTCTGCAGTATTATTAGCATGTGCTCTCTGGGTGCAACTGTAGGACAGATTGCTCTTTAACAAGGCTCTTGGGTGATGGAGATTGTCCCTTCATAATCATTACTTCTTCTACAGCTGACATAAAATGATACATTTCTGAGGTTAACAGACAATAAAATCCTTGTTTGCAATTGCAGGAGATAATAATGGTTTGAACTACTGTCTTTCCCCTATAACCACTAGCTAGTACTTGACTTCAGTAAGCATCAAGGGCAGATGCTGGTTTATGTGAGAAAAATAATTTCAAATGGTCCTAAAATCACAAATTACAGGAGACTGCAAATTTTCAGAGCAAGACTCCTGCTGCAGTAAATACTTTTTAAACCATGGCTATCGTTTCTGCATGGTCTGAGTGTTGGGTGGTTTAACCAACAGCAGTGCTTTCAAATTCTAAGCTGTTTCTGCAGAGGCTGTAATGACAGAAAGGTCTTTATTCCACCTCCTTCTTAAAGAAATACAGCTTTCTGTTCACTACAGGGATGGTATACTGTTTGATGAAGTTCCAGCAAAGAAATCACCCTTTGTGTTGGAGTAGCATGAAATATGATTGCCCAAGAAAGATGGGTCCCCAAGCAGGGCTCTCTTGGCACAGGGGATGTTAAAAATGGCTTTGCTAATTCTTTTCTGTTACAGACTGCAGTTCACGTTGCATGTTGTTGCTGCTGCCTTCTGCTCTGAGTTCAATGTGTAGCTCAACTGTTGGAGTGAGGTCTGCATTGACCTGAAGTGTGCAGGGGGGATGGACAAGTGCTACCTGGGCAAGCGCTCTCTGTAGGTCTGTACAGCTCAGAATGGTTCTTAAACAGGGAGAAATTCTTGTACAAATTATGGACGTGAATCAGTAGGAAAAAGACAAGAAATCTGACTTTCCACGTGTTATTTACAAATTTGGAGATTATAAAATGTGCCTGTTCTTGGCTGCTTTTTCCTTGAGCATACTGGCAGATACCAGAGATGTAATTGCAAAGCTGAAGTTTATTAAAAGGTATTTAAGGCCATTGTGAGGAGAAACCATAGCATTTTGTATGTGTGCAGGCAACTGAATTGCTGTCTAGACTTGATGGAATTATGTGTAACTTTAAGGTTTTTTTGAGGAGTTTTAGTAAACAGACATGTAAAAATCTGAACTGATGAAAGGTGGAGGGATAAAAAAACAGCTAGGAAGGATCCCATTCTGGCAGTTCAGAAGCCCACAAGGACAGAGAGGAAAGGCTGATAGATCAGTATGTGCAAACATTTAGTCTCCTGCATTTCATTTTTGTGTGCTTTATGCCTAAAATGAGAAAAGAACTGTAAGGATTAGGGGGAAATAGGAATTAAAAGCTACTTTAGACACTGGTAGGAAGTCTGGTGGGAGTGGATGGCAAATACCAGAATCTTTTTGGCAAATGTTAGTGACCAGGCTACAGGGGACCTAGGCTGAAATCCTGCTTCTTACTTGGTCTGTTGCATGGTGAGATAAACCCAGGTGGATGAAGTTGTTTTATCGGAGGGAGTGTTGACGCATGGTATGTAGGGCTTTGTGACTGACCTGCTTGCTAAACACCATCACTAAAAGAACCAGCCCTATTCATAATTGTGTTATAGCTGATAAATGATGTTCAGCAAACCTGGAAATGTTAAGTTTGCCTCCCATCTGGTGTCAGCTCAGCAAATTTTGCATCCCGTGTACATTTTCTGAAACCGTGCTTGCATCTCAGCCCTATTACATAATTTATTTTGTAACTTGGTGATATTTCTCTCTGTATCTCTGGCTGCTGGAGAAAAAAGACTGTTCGCTTTGGTGGCTGAAGACATTTGAGCATTTAGTAGCTGTAACAATTGGCAAAAGAAAGTACAGTGTTTCACGTCCGTCAAACTGAAATCAAAAGGCATTACCTGCAACAGGCTTATTTGGTATTCTGGACTTCATAGCACCTTGTATCCTACCTGATCCAGCAACTAGCTTTGCATTTGGCCTTATTTTCTGGTTTTAGACTTCCTGCTGTTAGGAATTGTGAACATAGGCCAAGAGGAGATTTTTATATTAACTATACTTGCATAAATGGGCATAATGCAGACTTTTTAATGATATCCAAAGGAATAATTGTACCTACAGTGTTACTGTGTAGAATTACATTAACTTGTGCTAAATGCTGCAAAGACCTAACTTGTATCATTATTCCTATTCATCTTATCATACTTCATTCATTAAGGTAAGGAATGTGTAAGTCTGTGACATCAAGGACTTGTTCTGAGCAGAGCTGATCTTGCTTAGGTCCAGCCACCTCAGGCTAAGTGCATCGTGTCGTAACACTGGTGCATTCCCACTTGCCAACGTATTTATTTTGTGTGTGAGGTCTGTGTCAAGCCCAGTAAATGCTTCTCTGCAGATGCCCTGGAAAGGAACACTCCTGGAGAAATCTTAGGCTTATGACCATCTATTTAACACCTTTTCCTTCCTGTTACTTGGAGTTATCTGTATCATTGTGAAATGTGCTTGCTCAGGAAAGGTGTTTTCCAAGAAGAGCATTTTCTTGTACCAAAGTTAATTATTCACAAGAATTGCAGAGCTTATTCTGTCCTTTTGTTCTCATATCAGCTGTCTCATCTCAGGGGTATTTGTGGTAACAGAAGACCTCCCTTAGTTTTTTGCATAGACCTCACTTAGTTTTTTGCTAGTTGCTAAATATGGTCTTTTTCCTCAAAGTGGGAAATAGCTGTGTCTTGTGAAATACAAGTGGACCATTTGTTGTATGTTGACAACTGATTCTCTTAGTGGGAAACAGGTACAACGCTAAGTGATTTTTGGAGACTCCTCTTTGTGCAGAGCCATCATGTCTAATAAATTCTGCTTGTTGCTTGTGCTTTGTGAAGGTACTTGTGCGTAAAATGTCTAGGGCAATTAACAGATGACAGAACAAAATGAAGGGTGTAGGGTCAGCTTACAAATATTGGCATCACTTCAGTGGAAAGCTGAGACAGACATAAATCACCATCTGGGTCAGACTGCAGCCTGCTCTTATTAAGAGCCATGAATGGGATCACAGGTAAAGCTCTCCCATCTGGACAAATGTAGCAAAAAGGGCAGGCTGCCATGCATAGTTGATTTCAGTGAGGCAACTAAGGGTAGCTTGCCTTATGTTTTTCAATCATGACTTAGCGCATTTCCCTGTGAAAGATAACCCTGTTAGCATTAAAAGAAAACCTAGCTACAAGCATGGATTTTCCTGATCGTGAAGTGCAAAATCTAATGTTCTTTTTGTCATAAAGGAAATGTTTATTTTAGGTGACTGAAGAATGTGTCAGACTTACTGAAATCGGGATAATCCTTTTGCATTGAGTCAAATTGTGCTGTCTTGCATTTTGAGACTACTCCTGGATATGGGTAAGATTCAGAAATCTTTGCCTCCTTTGTAGCCATTACTGGGCATAACGCAAGAAAGCATGTCAGAGAGCTGCTGTATTTCACGACCAAGATCTCTAGCGATAAGCTGCATAAACTCTAGGACTAGACACTGATTTGTTCTGCCTATTGGACATCCTTTTTGTTTATTTGGGTCCTGCTGTAGACCTTTTTCTTTTCAAAGCTCTCACTGAAGGATTATCTAGGCATTAGCAGTTGGTAATAATAAACTCTACCTTTGTTGTCATTCATGTTTGTTTACTAGCTTGTTTTGTTGGCAGACCCTATATGTGCTTCTTGTGAGGTTTTACATTGGAATTTTGAAATATATTTTAAATTTGTTTCTTTTTGAGGTGTCTGTTAAGTGACTTATTTGGTTTATTTATTTATTTTCCAAGTCTTTTTAGAGCAGACGGTCCCGTTGTGGTGCACTGCTGGGAACTGTGTCCGTCCCTGGAGTCCCTTTGGATTCTCAGTGGAGAAGTGAGACTGTGCGCATGCAGGCTCTGAACCCAAATGTGCAATTCAGCTTCCATTTTAGAAGCCGTGCTGCTGAAGCGGCAGTATAAGTTGAGAATAGGCTGTGTGGGATGGGAGCTGATGCAAGCTGGAATGTGCAGGGTTAGATTTCAGCAGAAGAGGTTCCCCCCTTACTTATTTTTGGCTCCTCTTTGTCTGGAAAAGGAATTTGTGTGAGAGGAGAGGGTTCTGTAGCAAGAGATAGGTGTTAGCAGAGGTTATGCTTGACCAGCTGTGATGTGGATATCTGTGCATCTATATCTGGTGTTTCCACCTCATATTTTCCTGCAGATACTCTTGTTTTGGGATAGTTTCTTCCACAGAACAGATGTTGGTACCATGCGCAGGCAGATACTGCATAGTACAGAAATCTCCTAGATGTAAAAGTGTCATATTCATGCATGATGCTTTTCAAATGGATGAGTACCAATGAACCTTCAAGTCTATAATCCTACCAGAAACAGGTCTGTAAAGGTCACACCTGTGACTTCAGCAATGTTCAGTGGTTCTGTCTGTGAAAAACATCCTGTGAGTCCTTGCCAGAGGGAAGCCTGCTGTCCGACTTAAGGTCTTGCCTTGTATTTTGATCACAGAGAATATACAGGAAATGCAATGTGATATTCCCTGTGTTTGCAACCACCAGTCTTTGTTTTCCTGTCTAAAAATTCTGCTGAAGTTTGAAAGGTGAGAGGACAGCAGTGAATGTAGATCATCGCTTTATAGACACAGAGAAGGGTAGAGTGCAACTGGGCAGACTTTTATATATTGGTAGGGAGGCAGGTGCTGGGAAAACTCCCACCTGAAATTGAGATCCCAGCCAGGACAAAATGCTCCACACCTTACTGCCCCTGGAAAACTGTAAAACGTGGATTCTTCAGGAGGGTTTCCAAAAAGCCTGTTGTCAGGATGGTTTGGTACTTGGGAGTAATTTTATTTTTTTTCTTGCTTTAAGAAGACTAAACTAGGTTTTCTGGCCTTCTGGGCCAACCTTGCCTTAATTTGCATACCTCTTACCTGCCTTTGACTATGGGAAGTTTTAAAATGTCTCTGATTAGGGGAAACATTTAAATGAGAAGCATTTGAAAAAGGGTTGTTTCTGATGAGGTTTTGACACTAGCACGCGTGCTGGGAATTGCAAACTTAAAGGAGGAGGGTACTGTATGTGTGCTCTCTGCGGCTGAATAACTGGAAGGGTTTGATGGATCTGGTTAGCTACTGGAACACATTTTGTGGCTTTGGGCAACAGTGAAATTACTGTTGGCTCTGTCTTATTTTTTCACAGCTCTGCATGGTGGGAGGTAACAGGCCATATCTGCTACACACGAATGGAGATGAAAGCAGCCTCAGTGTCCTGGGAACTGCCACTTGACTTAGAATAAAGCACTGGCTGCAGATCAAGCCACTTCACTGGAGGCCTGCTTTAGATAATTCCTCACCCATAACCATGGGATTTGTTGGGAGAAGGGGAGCTGGATTATTTTGGGGACTTTGCAGGCAGCATAGAAAGCTGTTTTGGGGAGAAGTTGGCTATAAGGGTTCAGTAGTCTTCAGTCAGTAGGAGATGGTGTTGAAAAGAGTCTTAGTGATCACATCTGCACTGTTTGACCAGCCCCGAATTGAATTGACCTGTGCCTTTCTTCAGCATAAATTGCTGAGCACTTACTCAAATGAAATTATGAGTGCCTGTTTCAGCACTGACAAACAAGTATGATAATGAATGTTACAACTCATACAACTGTGGTTGATGTGATGCATTTAATTGCAAGTTCCTGCAAGTAAATGACTTTTAGATATCATGTAAAGGAATTAAATCCTAGTGGCCTGACCATGTGATACAAAGCCCTGTGACAATGGGATGGATGAGAACAGTTCCCTCAGTCACTGGAGATGTAAACAGACACTTCATACACCATTTTACCTGCAACTGTGCTTTAACTCTGCTTGTAATTGAAGGATTAGTTATCCTGAATTTAGCCAGATATGAAAAGGGAACAAGAGAAGAAGAAGAGAGGAAGCCTGTACTTGCTCATGTGTCTATAAAATGCTGAACACACAAAGATCAAGTAATTGAGACAAGCCAAATGTTTATATAAGGGCATTTCTAGTGCCCCCATCCTTAGCAGGACTGAAGTTCAGTTTGCCTGGAGGTTAGGATGAAATGAGATGATTGTAGACCAGAGTCTTACTTTGTTTATCTGCAAGAGAATCAAAGCAGGGTAAAGTACAGCTTTGATGCAGGGTCAAACATGGGTTTTGTTAAGTGCAGCTTTTGTTTTTGATTCACTAGCTAGAAGTAGAGGGAGGAGAGCTTGACTGGATGAACACTAGCAGGAATAATTGTTTTGCTGGGAAAAGAAGAAAATCTAACAGTGGAGTAAAGGGTGCGTTTCTGCTGACTTTGTTGGACTCCCAATATTTAAGAAGAGAGGAACGATGGCTTTATTTGTGGGTTGCTCATTGACAGATGCTAAAATGGCCTTCAGAAGGGCAGCTGTCTGCCATCACCAGGTCCCTTTTAAAGAATTTATTGTGGAGCACCTTCTCTTGTCCCTTTTTACAGTCTTGCTCAAAGTTTTTTTCTGAACTGGTATAATGGAGTTCTCATAAGGAAGGTGGTTTTGCTCACTATTACAAATTACCTCCTATCTATTAACACTGTCATGTGTTTCAGCATGGCACCCTGTTTGTGCTTAGGTCTACTGAACAGCCAGTGTTCTCCTCAAGTTGTCAGCAAATATACCTGGCTCCTAGAGACGGAGTTTGGAGAGATCGAGCAAGTTGTGTAACAGTACACTAGGAAATCATCGATGCCCAATACTTTTGTTTAGAAAAAAAATGCTAACAAGGGGTACACAGCAGCCAAAACTTCTGTAGATAGCTTAGTTTTGGCTGCTCCTGTCTGTTCTGATAGAAGTGCTTTGTGGGGATCAAAGATCAGTTTATCCTCTGAACATTTCATTTGGTTTTGTCTATTTTGCTGAAATTGTCATTTAAGGGTACACTTATTTCCAGATGTGATTTAGACATGTGACCATGTAGGAGTAAAGCTGACACTGCCAGCTCATTTTATGAAGGCCACCAAACAGGAATGACCATCGTTCATTACCAGCTTGCTGAAACAAAAGCGGAAAGCTCTGTTTTTCTGCCTGTTTCTTAAGAGGTATGGTTCTGAGCTGTCTCCTTCCTTTGAATTGTGCGATTTGCAGTTACATTGGAGCAGTGGACGAAGTATGAGTATTGTGTGTGACAGGCTGCTCCTCCTAGGACTTCCATCTTGCATAAATCACTTTTCTTATGCCTCTCTATAAAATTTAAATGACATCTGGAAGGAAGGGACTTGCCAGACCCATCCATCTGAAATATTGAAGTTGTTTTACATTACATTGGCACTTCTCAAATCAAAATCTCAGCTCTTGGGATGGGATGTGTGACCACCTAAAATTAGGGCACAGTATCCACTGGAGACATTTTGGAGAGAGAAGGTAATATTATTTTTTTACCCTAAGCATGTCTGAGCTTTAGATTTTCTTCTAGTGTTAACAGTGGCTGCTGTGAGTCTTCACTGAGAGCAAAGACTACTTGCAGTCCTTGAGGTTTGGGTCGCCAAAACTGGCAGGCTTGGGTCTGCCTTACGTTCTGGTCCATTAAAAAAGGAGTCCCTGGTTGCCAGCTTTGACCCATAACGTGGTAGTAGTGGTTACCTTCAGTTGCTTGTATTTCTTGTGCTACTTGAAGGAATAATTTGCTGAATCAAAATTGTGGAATGATTTCAATCTAGCAACTGAGGATTTTACCACTGTGTTATTGTTAGGTGTTAACAAAATTGCATACAACACTGTCCAAAATTATTTTCCTTTGAACAGTTAGGTTTTTGGAAAAAAAAGTTTTCACGAGACAAGATGGTTTGCTGGAATTCTTCACTGTGTTTTGCCTCAGAGGTATTTCAAATCAGTGCTAAAATGTCATCTTTGTTTGGAGTGTTTTTACATTCTGGGAAAGTTAAAAAACTTAAAAGATTCGGAGACTTTGTAATCTGAAAATTTTGGAGACATTTGAACAATGAGATGGCACCAAAATGGCAAATTTTGGATTTTCCTTTTGTCACAATATGACTGTCTTCAGCTGGTAAAATCTTGAAAAGTTACAGAAAGTAGCAGGGCCAACCAACAAAACAAAACAAGTGCAGGGGCAAGTGGGAAAGGGTAGATGAAGTAAAATTTTAAGAATGTAATACATGATGGCAATAAGAAATGGAAAAATAGCAGGGAGAAGAAAGCAGAAATGACAGCAAAGAAGGACGTTATAGAAAATGTGAAAAATGCTTCCCTCTCCCATATTCAAAGCATTTGAAATAACTTCTGACATTATCAATTTTCTGAAGATACTTTGCCTTTTTGCAAACCAGCACCTTGCCAGGCATCTGCATTTCAGTTTGGTTTCTTGAGTGCGTATAGCAGGGCTTATTGGGGTCACAGTGTAAGGCTGGATTAACATTCTTAACAGGCTCTCATTTTTGGATAGTCTGTGATCTTTCCTTATCCCCTACCGTGTGGTGGGAACCATGTGCTGATGATTCCTAGCAGGTGATCTAACTGGAGGAGATTATTAGAAGTGCCATTCCTTTTTCTTTACCCTGGCCGTGGCCTGGAGAGCCAGCAGGGAGCCTGGGGGCCTGTCTGCTGTCCTTCTGCCCCAGGTTTTCTTTCTTTTTGTTCTTGGAGCCAGATATGTTCACTTTAGCATGGCAACATGAGTAAAACCCCATCCTTTCCTGGCATCCTGGATGACAAATTTTCATTGTGCTTGCAGAGCCAATGTGTAAATGCAGCTGTAATAACGTACGGATGACTCTGCTACAAAAGTTATACTGGGGTAGATAATCTTCATAGAGAGGAGACTCTCTTATTTTATAAAACTCTATTTTCACAGTGCAAATTGTGGGGTGTGGAGGGGTGCGGTGGACGTGATAAGACTTGTGCACGTAGCTCATGGGCACTTTAATCTTGGTATACTGTGTCTGCAGATATGGGAGTGGTACCCAGATTAATCATACAGGTAAGAGTAGTAAAAATATCTGTGCGTTGGCTTGCTTTCAAGCCAAGTATGCTCTGAGCTAGGCTCCAAAATTCTGTATCTCTCTGTTCCTCTTCAGGGGATAGGAAAGTTCTGCAGATTAATCATGGGATAAGAGGCATTTTTTTATCCCTCAGTAGATCCCCGTTTCCAAGCACAGTGTGTCTTGGCTGTCTTAATGTCTCAGCCCTGTGGCAGTTGGTATGGGATGGGGAATTTGGGATTTTCCTTGAGAAACCTGCCTTTGCAGGGAGAGCCCTGGCTTTCCTGAGGCTTTTATCAGGCATCTTTCATCGTCCAAAAGAAGTGGTGTTGCATGCAGGCACCCTCCCTCAGCTACACACCACACTTTGTAGGCTTCAAAAAGACTGACGCCCCTTTGAAGGTGGTGGGGAGGCTGAAGAATTTTTAGCATGCTGTGTTGAGAAGAGTTGCGGGTTTGCTTTCAGTAACCCTCTGTGTTTGTAGGAGTCTCCTCTCAATCTGAAGCTGACTGGTGCATGTTTTCAAGGGGAGGATGCTAGATGGCTGCCTTCAGGCTTCACAGGTGCAATTCCCACTTGGTCTAGCTGCTATTTTAACGTGTTTGTCCTGGAAGGTGATAATGCAGCCACTTCCCACTCATCTGTGACTGTACTACCTCTGTTTAACATTTTGGTGCTTGTGCAAGGATAGTCGTATATTCCTACAGATATGAGACAATCATAAAATGAAACTGGTGAGTCAACACTGCCAGATGTGTATGTTAGCCTTTTGTACCAGTAATGCCAAACGGTGCTGTGTCATCACAGCTGATTCCAAACTTGTATTGTATGGAGGCACAGAAACTTAGTATAAATCCAACTCTAGGATATTACATGGTGATCTTTAGGGTTTTTGGCTAGATGGAGGAGATTGCTTGAACTCTTTGGTAAAGGAGTGATGTCAGGGACGCTGCCCTGCACAAAAATGTTCTTGTTTGAGCTGTTGCTTGGTAATTGGTGAGGGCTACGTTTACGATAGCTTCTTTCAGGCTTTCTCAGCTTGCAGAATAAACCCATAAACCTGTACTTCAAGTCCCAGAACTTGAAAGTAAGATTAATAGCAGAACTTAAACACCTATCGGGTGGATTTAAAGAGCAGTATTTACTACAGTATAGAAGAGAGCACTGAAATACTTAATGTTCCCGAGCCACTGAAAAACAGGCTGCCTCACCATGACTGTACATTATGGCAGTTTCTTTCCAGAGCCTTAAACAACATTTCTCATGGCACTGAGTAGGAAGCATTAGGCACGAGTTCAAGGCTGTAATTTGGGATGTGCTTTCCCCCCTTACTTCCTTTACTCTGGTCACCTCATGAGAAACAAAGTTTCTTGGGTTCACATGAAAAACAGCCATCTGGAGAATGCAGCCTGGAGATGAGAACAGTCCACTGTTTATGAGGACAGCTAATACCACCATAGCTGTCTCCTTCTCCAACTGGATGGTGGGGTGGACTGGCTCTGGTGCTGAGGTGGAGATAGGAAGCACCTGATTTGTGTTGGTGCAGTCCAAGATCTGTGCTGCATCCAGCCAGCGCTGGGGAGTCATGGTTGTTTCCCTGCAGGCAGGAAAGGAGTAAACCTGGCTGCGAGCTTCACTCTGGTGGCCTACATTACTTTTCTTTTTTCTTTTTAAGATAAAACTAACTAAGGTTGCAGGGAAGAATGTGGCCTCTGGAGGTCAAATCAAATGAGGAATGCAGGTGTTTGGAAAATCCATCATGCTGTTGTGCGTAGGCCTCTTTAAAGTATTGCAGCGCAGAGGAGTGAAAGAGCAGTGCTGGAGAGGGTATTTCACCGTCTTCCTTGTCTCTGGTGTTGGCGGTAAGAATTATTTCTCTTGAGCTAACCCAATCATCGTTAATATAGTGTGTATTCCTCCCTGGAGTTGTATCATCTATTCCTTTCACAGTACTGTGTACTTGAACAACATTGCATTTGCACATGCCCTGCATCGTCTCTGCAGCGTTTCACCTGTCTTAATTGCAGTCCATGGCAGATGTTTCCAGGTGTCTCATGATAGTGGAGGTGGTTGATGATAAGTTTCTTTCCTTCTCAAATTCCTTGCATTCTGAACTGTAATTTGTTATGCTGTCTTTACAGTGCAGCTTAGTGAAACTGGGACTATGTCTTAACATCATTCAGTCTAACAGGCTTGTGAATCTGCGGTGTCCTTGATTTCAGTCAGCACTTATTTGTGTGTTGAGGTTTTATTTCTCAGAAATAAAGAAAATAAATTCAGAAAAAGAATTTACAGAAAAGAAAATAAATTCATTAGTCTTGCATCTCCCAGTTCAGTTTTCTTTCTTTGCTTGGGGAAAAAAGGGGGAAGAAGATGAAGGAAAAATACAATAGAATATATTTCTAAATCCCCTACCCTTTTTTATTGTCAAACTGTGCTTTATTTCCATGCTGCTAATTTGAAAAGCATGGGAAAGAACATGTGGACAGATATGTGAAAGTATTAGAAGCACCGAGACCTCAGCAGTGGGAACTCTCATCACCAAGGTCTTTGGGAGAGATGGTTGCACTGAAATGAGTCTTGTGATTCAAGTTGCTGAAAGTACGTGTCAGGTCTTGTAGTTCTGGAAACGTTCCTTTGTGCTTTGCTGCAGTGTTCTTAGAAATAGGCCTTGTGCAGCAAAAGATTAACCTACTTTTCCTTTGGAGGTCTTCTTCCTTATAACTGAGTTCATCCATGCAATCAGACAGGTCACGTTCATACCTTTTGTGGGATTCCTATAGCTCTAGGAAGTCTCCAAGCTGCCAATTACATCAGCTGCATTTATGGCACAGTGTGAATCAGGCAAGATGAAGGTGGGAAAATGACAGTGTGAAATCATCTCTCAAGACTTAGAGCTGTGTGACTGGGGAATGTCTCCTCCCTCCCACCGTAGCTCAGACTGGCCAGGACAACAATTAAACCCAGAGTGTTTTCCAAGGTACACTTATTCAGAGGGTACTGAAGAGCCTCCAGAAAACTGCGCGCTCAGATGGTAAAGGAATAGTGCCGCATTTACCCTGCATGTATTGCTCACCGCTGGATGGAAGTCATTGCCATGGAAGTGTTTGAAGCTGACCATGTGCTGGGATTCCAGAAAGGGGTCAGGTATTTTATGTGGCTCATGAGGTACTGCAGCTACTGCTGATCAGACTTCTCAGGGGCTATGAAATCTCGTGCCCATGGGTTTAATGCCATCTTGGGCTACTAGATGCCCAAGTAGGCCTTTGTGAGAGACAGATATCTACTTGCTGCAGGGTTGCTTGTGCTTACCTTTGGACCTTCTGGTGCTGTTCACTGTCTCTGAATTGGGCTGACGTTTGTTTTGGTTCCGTGTATTTCATTTGCAGCTGATGATGTTGGATGACTAAGCCTTTTTAAAAACTTACTGTTTTCCAGACAGCATTGCACCCATCAGCTGGCCAAGTCATTTCATCTGTTTGGTGAGGAGAGTAGTTTTTGCCTCCTGACAGTTGCTTGACAGCGAGCCTAGGAATAGATGATGCATGCCCTGTAACAGTGTTACTGCTTGGCTGCTCTGCACTCAACTGAGTTGGCAGGAACTTGGATCAGGAAGAAGCTGGGCTAAACTTGAAAGAGACAAAAAAATGCAAATAGATTTTTTTGAATGTGTATTGGGGTGATGCTTCCAGATTTCTTAGAGTATCTGAGTAATGGCAAGGTGAACAAAATGCTGGGGCAGTCATCTGTGCAGCAAGCGGATAAGCCCAGTTGTGTCGTGGTTCTTGAAATGGTGTTACCCATTCATTGAAAAAGCCAGCGCTTGAAAAAGCCAGCCATGTAGCATCCACCCACCATAACCTTTTTTCAGCGGAGTGTTGTCTTTGCCAATGTGTGCATTTACATGCAGAATCGTATCTTTCACCACGCCAAGAAGAGGATAAGTGTGATAGCTCTTCTCCTCTGTGAGCCTCTCACAGCCTACGGTTGGTTGTGGTAGAGGTGCAAGGTAGGTTTAATGCCCTGGTCTCCCTACAGCTGTCTTCACTATGATTCCAATTGTACTTCTCCCTGCGAGAGCAGGTGGATAGGTAAGAGAGGAATGGGAAATGCACTCTCCATGCTGGGCTTTACATTCCTAACCCATTTGGCAGAGAGGACAGTTCTTGTGTCACTTTACCTAAATCTCTTCATTCTTCAGGGAAGCTGTGGGTGTAGGGGTATAGGCAGCTGTCAAGCATGGGATTGTTCCCAGACTTTCTCAAAGGAGATGCAGATGAAGGAAAACTAAAAACCTTATCAGGATCCTGCAGGAACCTGGAATTAAAAGCACTGTGGAGGTGTTTCCTAAGGGCTCGAAAAACTATCTGGGCAAAATCTTGAAAAATGGGATTTCCTTCTTCAAGGGAAAAAATTAGTTAAAAATCCCTGGGCTCTGTAACAGTTAATCCGTTTCATATCTAGTTTAAGAAGAAAAAAAAATAAAGAAAAAGAAAAACTGGAAGAGATGACAATTGCAAAGAAGACTTATACCATATCACAGTGTCATTATTAAATTTGTAATGAGGCAGCAATTATTTCTAGCCAAGCATGAAGTAGCATGACAAGAATTAGCTCACACCATGTCAGTGAGCAATCTTCAGACTAGCAAATACCCGTGGCAGCACTGAGAGTGATGTGATGAAAGCTCTCTGTTAGTCTCTTGCCTCTGAATGTGTGTGTGGACATTGATGCCTGAGGCTTTATATACCCAAGAGAAGTGCTTTGAAAAACACATTAGCAAGCATTCATTTAAGCTTATTAAGGAAACAGAACTAAAATGGTTAACAAATGCAAATTCTCAGGTGTTATTTTCAATGATAATGTCCGTTCTTTCATGCCTGAGGATGGAGGGAAGATGCATTTTCTTCATCCTGAATTTAAGGGATGCATATGTTTTGCCTCTGCTAAATATTTCATAGTGTAACTTCTGTAGATTAAGACAGCACTACAGTGAAGGAATAAAGTGCTTTGATATAAAACTGTCCCTTTTTTAAACGATGAGCGTCGGAGAGATTTAAGGACCACCCGGACTGTTTTCAAGAGTCTAAATAAAGTGCTTATGTGTGTACTTTTTCTTACCCTTACTGCTCCAGTCACCATTACGGGCTTGCCATATAAATTGTTCTCAAGCTTTTACCACAGATTTATTCTGAGCAAAGTGTTAACTAGTGAGAAAGGGGTAAGAGAGAAAAACTCATGTGCATGAGCTGTAGAGGTTACGGTAATCCTTGTCCCTTAGCTTGCTTCTATTCTGGACAGTCAAATTTTGTAAAATTGGTTTTTCTATAGAAAAAAAAACTGTAGTAAAGGGACAAAATTGGAGAGATATGCAAAGTAGGGTTTGTATTTATTTTCAGAGCAACTCCTTACATCTCCCTGGCATTATATTGGAAGAGCAGTTCACAGACCCATGGCATTACACATTCCTATGCATCGAAAAAATAAATATACTTTAGATAGGATTATAGGGCTTTAATTTTAAATAAATATTTTTTTGCCATGACCTTTTATGCAGTGCTTGTGAATAATGAAAGGAAAATGAACTGTTCCAGCATGAGCCCAAAGATGTCTGCAATTTATTTCCTACCAAATGCAGCCACTTATCAATGGATAATATGATTTATTTCTGACTGATGGCCAATCATGCTAATTAACACAACAGTACTTCTCCTGCTGAGACTGACCATGCCCTGGTTTTTTGTTTTTCTCTTACCTGTCTCATGACAGGGAGTTTAAATGCCTTACACAACTATTTCTTATCCCTGCCTTCCTGAAAAGCAATGGTTCATGATTCATCTGACCACCCTTTCCAGCCCTGTAGTTCTTTTTGCCTCCACTGTACCCACTGGCAAAGGCTGCTCCTCTGTAGGCATACTTCAGCTGGTTTTGCCCCTGCTCCCTCCCTCAACCTGCTCACTCCCCTTGAACATTTCTTGCATTTTCTGATGCTAACTACCCGGTGCCAACCTGCAGTTGAGTGTGTAGACCAGATCTGGCTGATCTTGTTAGTGTTTTCAATAACATGAGGCAGTCTCCCTTGATTTATTTTAGGGAAATTCCTGATGAATGGCAGTTTTGACATTGCATAGCTTACAGGTTTGTTGTAAAAAAAAAAGGATACTTAGCATTGGATGTGGATGGGTTCATAACCTTAATAAAAAACAATACTGGGCTTGCTGTCAGTAGCCTGTGGGACTGGAGTACAGCAATGCTGAGTGCCCAGCTGAGGTATGGAAAGGTGGTTCTTGTCCTGTTGAGAAATCATCATTTCAGAGTGAAACTGCAGCAAAGTGGACATATTTCCCTGCGTCGCAGCAAAGTTTGCATTTTCTTTCTAACAATCCCTGTCACTATCGGTGACTCGTTGCTTACAGGAGCAATAATTGCCCATGGGGGTAAGCAGTTGGAAATGGTAGTGTTAATGCTTGGGTTCGGCTAGACTTTTTGGCCATCTCTCACTACTCAGAGACCATAAGGAGAATTATGCCTAATCTTGTCCTCTCAATAGACTTAAAGCCAAGTAGAAATTACCAGTAGTATTAGTTCTGTTTCTTGGTTCTTCAAGAATGTATTTGTCATTCCCCATCCCCCTTTTTTGCCTTTACCATCTCCCATATTCAGCTCTATTTCTCGCTGACTTCTGAGCCTGTCGTACTGTTGTAGCGATGCTGTTGCACACTCTGCTGATGAATGTGCCTTCCATCAAAATGAGGTATTTTGCTTTTGGTTAGTATTACCTTGAATGAAAGATTTCATTGTGGATGCTTGGCAGTGGCTTTTCTCAGGGCAAGTGACATCTTGCTCATTAGTTGGGCTGTCACCAAGCAAGGCAGTGTACCAGGTGGTGTTCACCATTCTCTCTAGCTCCAGCTAGCTGTGTGTGCAAGGCTGTGCTCTTGTTATTTAATAGTGCGATAAAGAAAAGTTCATAAAAACTGAATAATCAATGAAGAGGAGGGAAAGAATCTAGAGAGGATAAAAAAAACGCATTAAACAGGGCCTGATCTTGTCTCATTACGGTAGCAAAAACCGTTAACAGAGATGCGTGTGGAGGCAATGAAGACAACAAAACAGACAGGGTAACCTTATACACATGGAATTCCTTCTTTCACAGAGCAAGAGGTAATTAGCTGCAATTCTCCTCAGCTTGTTTGCGTGGGGTACATTTTGTTGTCACTGCAAAAAAAAAAATCATAACTTTTAGAGCATGTGCGACCCAGTCAATAGTAAAGACCATGTTGCTTAACTGCTTCTCTCCTTCCTCCGATGCTGCCACTCTTGATCTGTCCTGATAATCAGTTGCTGTCCCAGTGCATGACTTGGAAACAGTTTGAACTACAATTATAGGCACATGTAATTTTTTCTTTAGGTAGCGACTGTGCTAGAGGACATTATTGCTTTCATTGTGGTGTACACAGGTGGAGGGATGAGGACAAGAAAGTCTTTCTTCATGTCTTCCCTTCTTGTCCAGCAGTAATCTTGCTGGGAGTTACAATCTGAAATTAAAGTGGGAGGTTTTGGGTTTTGATAATATTTATCACTACCTGGGTGGTGGTGGTGGTTGTTTTTTGTTGGGGGTGGGTTTTTTTAAGTCAGCCAGGAAAGCAAGCCAGTTCTGGCATATTTCAAGGTGAAATGGTGGCGTGTAATGTTTTTCTGCACACTGTCCAGGCAATCAAATATCTGCAGCCTTCTACTGATACTACCCTTCAATGCAAATATTGTTGAACTGACTGTTTGATTGAAATTCCCACTTTCTTGCCAGTCATGCTGATAGTGTTCAAGCATCTGTGCCGATCACTTTTGCAAATGAACTCTTTCCACCTGTCCTTTAGGAGCTGGGCATTCATATTTATAGATTGATGTGTGTGTTCTCTAGACACGCTATCTGTTGCTGTTGTGGATCCAGTTACATATTAACCAATGTAGTCCCTCCCTCTGTGGGGCAGACAGGAGGAAAAGCCTCTTTGTTTTACCTAATTAACACATGGGGAGGAGGAGTGCTAAACACTGATCTCCAGAAAGTTTGCTGTAAAATAGAGAAGAAATGAGGCAAAAGATCAGTGGTATGAAGCATTTAAAAACCAGTGTCTTTTATTACATCTTGTCTATCAAAAAGGTCAGAGAGACCTCTTTCCTTAAAAGAAGCACACAAATGCATATATCATCTTTGCCCTTTTCAGAATATTTTAAGCCTAATTTTGTTTTTTGAGCCTGTAGTTTCTATGTGCTGTAGTCAATTAATTTAGTCATTTGTAACAGAAGGCAACACGGAGCCTGTGTATTTGATTAAAATACTAAGCTGTTAAATACCTTTTGCTGCCATTAATTTCAATTTGTTTGGTCATAAAATTACCACCTTGTTAAATCTTGACAACTACCGGTGAACCACAGGCACTTGAAACGGTACAAGAGGACATGAAGACAGCCTGCAAAATTCCTTTTTCTACAGTCCTTTTCTAATAATTTTTGTTCAATAATGAAGTCTTTGTTCACAAAGATTAATGACTCTGCAGGACTTTTGCAGGGGTCCCCTTCCCCCTTTGAAGGCAAGAGAGAACCAGTTTATTGATCTGCTGCACAGGGAACTGAGATAGAAGATAAGGACATAAAGGGGCTGTATTTTCTGGGAGCTGTATGAGAGATTAGTGAGCTTGGATCCACAGTAACAATAGTAGGATTCGAGGCGTGTAATTCCTTGCTTTGCACCTTGAAACGATACCTCCTAAATATCTAGCTTGGAATTGGAGACACCTATATATTTGCTGAAGTGGCTTGCAAAATTGCTCTAGAGTGTATTGTTGCCTTCAAGAAGTAGAAATAGAGTTACATTTCACCAGATACAGTACTTCTGAGGGCCTATTGCAAATGACTTTTACTGAAGGATAATTTCTTTCTTTGCTGAATCAGCTGGCTGAGCTGCAATGATTTTCATGCCCTGATGTTTTTTTTGTTAGAAATGGGATAAAAGGCTTTAGCCTATCTTGTTCATTCTGCCCTGGATAGATACAGTTAACATTGAAGCATTTGCCCCAGTATAGCCTGCATGTCAGCAGCCCAACAGGATGAATTTAAAATTTTGCATCCTGCTGGCAATATTACTTCATCATTTGACATATCTATGTTGGGACTACAGACGATATTCCCTCCTCCTTTTGAAAACATAAAAAAAAGCTCAAAAGGCCAGCAGTGTTTCCTAGAGGGTACAGTCAGGCTGTGCTCTGCAGGGAATCCCTTGTAATATTTGCACTGGATTAAGTCGGTTTAATGGCCAATCTCAAATATGTGATTTTTTTTTTTCAGGCTGTGGTTCTGTGCACACTAGTTGACAGCGGTTGCCTGCAGTTCTGCACCCTTCAGTGTTCGATGTTGACTGCTAAAGTCCTGGCAGTTTTCACAGGTTCAATTCTCAAACAAGCAGCATCATTTTAAGGGGGTGGAATATAAGCTCCTTGGTGCTCTTGGACAGGTAAAGCTGTGCTTTGCCTTAGGTACACCTGCATGCTTTGCACATACATTGGAGCATCGCACAGTGGAGATTGTGACTCCTGCTGCTCCAGAGATAGCCATTATATTGTAATAAACGCTCTAATTAAAGCCACGATCAAATTTAGGTTAAATTAATCCCTTACCTCCCTTCTTTTCAGCAGCTGTTCAATCAAACACTCTGGGTTTGATATTCATTGAGAAGTCATTTTGGGGGAGGATGTTTGAAATTTGCCAGTTGATGGGTTAGGAGCTGTTTGAGTAAAGGGAAAAAAAAAAAGGCAGGAGGAGCCCAAATGTTTTTCTGCATGCTGAGGGGAATTGCTGGTGTGTGCAGTTCATGAAACTTAACACACAATTTAGCATGGAAAAGATTTGCAGTGTAAGAAAATGGAAGAAAAAAACCACTTTCTTGTTTAACAATCACCTCCCCTGTGTACCCTTTCCGAGCTTATTGCAGCAAAGGCATGTGCATGAGGGGTCTGTTCATGGCCCAATGGCATCCGCGGGGTCAGGCATGGATCAGCAGCACTGCCATTTCTTGGCTGGCTCAGTTGAGCCACCATGGCGTCGGCTCCTTTTCAGGCCTTAAGATCAGAGCACTTGATGCCAAATGCTGGAGAAGGGTATAAGAAAGGCTGGTCCCCATGCCAGGGAATTTTCGGTCCAGACAGACGCAGGACAGGAAAGGCAATGCAAACATGGAGAAGAGAAACATCTTGCCTGAGATCTCAGTAGTCATCTGCAGAAACAGGAATCGAGTGTAGGTCTTATAAGTTTTTCTCTTTCTTCTCTTTTTTTGTTCCTCTCCTGCCCTAAGCTGCCAACTGAGGAAAATCCCTGTTCTCTGCAAGGATCCAGTGTGTTATCGTACCATTTATTTTCCTGAACCCCACTTTTGTCCCTTTTACGTAACAGCAAAGTGCAGGCTTTAGTTCTTCACAAGGGAGATGCTTTTTTTTTCACTCCCTGTGTGCTTAAGCGCTAAAATCTTGCTGTAAGATGTTGATGCTTAAGGTTTACAGGAGTTCAAGGAGAGACTGGGCAAATTCACATAGGAGAAAGCCATGAGAATTATTAAATGCAGAAACACAACTTCTGACTTGGCAAGTCACTGAACTGTAAACGGTGTGGAGGGTGTTTTTGGAAGAAGTATCATTTTCTGTATTTGTATTCTCAGCTGTCTGATTTTGGCTGTTGCCAAAAGCAAGCTCCTGGGTGAAATGGATCTTCACTATCACTGCATGCAGTGGTGTTAAAATTGCAACCTCTTCCCTTCTGGTAGTTGTTTTTATTATTAGTTTTTCGCTGTGTCCTTTTATAGATGGACTTCAATGTGTGCAGAAGTTTTGCGAAGAAGGTGCAAGCTGGTTTGGGCAAGGTTTTCCTGCTCCTTCCACCTTGTTGATGCTTAAGAAAATGTTTTTAAAACAAGTCAAGCTGAGAAAAAATGGAGCTGTGCAAAATGACTTGCCATAAACATTCACACCTTTGCTTTCTTAACCCCCGTAATGGTGTTTTAAGAGCAGGGTGTGCTGTCCATGGTGAGGTGGTCAGAGGCACTGGGTACTTTCCTCCAGCAATGCTGTATGCTTTGGGGTGTGGGTTTTCTTACCTGAGACTTCATGGTATCAAAGTGTAAAACAACAGTGTATTGCCAGATACCACTGTTTTTCTGCGAGGTCTCTTGTGTTTGATTAGATGAGAGGTGTCTTATTAACGTGCTGAGAAGAGGAAACAATTTCTGATTTCAGTTCAAAAGGAAAGAAGGAGGAAACCAAGTTCCTGCTTGTGCTGACTGTAGGTAAAAGCTTAAAAACGGAACCAGCTTTGTACCCTCCAGGCCTCAGGAGAAAGCCAGTCTTCTAGTTTGCAGGACATTGTTAAAATTGTGGGGTTTAATCTTTTTTTTTCTTCTTTCAAAATCCTCTATTGGTTTACAGAGGGATGTTGAACACAAGTTATACTTTTATTCAAGAGGGAAAGAGGGCTTGATTACACGGAAGGATGTATAGTCTTTAGGCTCTTTCTGGTTGGGGTAATGTTTTCAAGTTGTGTATGTTCCCAGATAATAAAACAGAATGCAGTGCTGAGAGAAAAACTTAAAACTTTTTATCCTCCTTTCTCTTCCACTTCTTCTCATGCTAATTTTATAACTAGGTTAAAAGTTCTTTGTTTTTACAACATAACCATAAACATAATTTAAAATTACTGCTGCCACAGAAGAGATGAAATACAAAATATGACAGCTGGGAAAGTTAAGTCCTTGGATGTTGCTTGCTTAGGTTTTGGACAGAAGTGTGGAAGGGGGGAGTATGTGTGTGAGAGACAACAAGAGCCAGTGTTAGTACGATGTTCCAAGTATCCATTATTTATTGGTGCTAGTATTGAACACACATTTAACATACTGTCTGACATTTTCAAGCTTGTGTCACATATCTGCATGTATAAATAAGAAGGAATTTAAAGCAGAATTGGAGCAGAAAATTCTAAATGATACTGTTTTTTAAAAGTCAATCTGTTGAGCTTCTGAATGTTTTTTAATAGATATATGGAATGAGTGCACGGCTAATCTATTTCTGGCAATGGTAGCCCTCTATGCAGGGACCAAGGAAATAATTATTAATTTTAGTCTATTTGAGCAGTTTGTCCTTTTTCCTTTAAAGCTAAGGGTTAAAAAGCATGGAAAAAATCCCTTTCTTTCAGTGGTAAAAACTGGGCTGCAATCTACTAGGTCTAAAAACTTAGTGTGATGCAACTATGTTACCTTTAGTTATTGCTCTTAAATGCAAAATGTTCTCCTAAAATTATTTCCCTTAACTACTCATTACAGAGGAAATTATTTAACTAATAAAGATTACTTTAAAGATAGTACTGCTGTTTATTTTTCATTATAGAAGCATTGATATGAATTGATTGGAAAGGGGGAGGAATGTGTAAGAATCAGAACAGAAATGTGGTAAACTACAGTCCCTGAAGTTGATTATAGGTAGCAGTGTTTCTTCCAGTCAGGGAAAGAACAAAGTGCAGTGGTTCGTGTAAAGGATATTTGAGTACAGATGAATCTACTTTAACAGTGACCAACCAAAAGGCATTAACCTTCATAGAGGAACACCGCTGCAGAAAAACAATTGACCTGGTGGTCTAAATAAAGATTTCTGCATGCTGATTTAAATCATGGTTAGAACTAATGATTTTTAAAAGTTTTAATTCATTTACCCTGTTGGCTCTGTGCACTTGATTCTTTTGAACCCTTTCCTAGTGACTGCTTTTGTGTCTGTATAAAAGGTAGGATAAAGTTTACAACAGCACCTAAGTGACTGAAGAATAACTCGGAATATCCAAAGTCTTTCTATCCCTGAAATAGCTTAGGACTGCTGTGAAATTTTATTTGTAGACTCTTGATTTTTACAAGGCTGGTACAACTGGTGAAAGACTTAACAGAAAATGTAGAAAAGCATCAGACTAATGAACTATGAAAACAGTACCTAGTTTTAATTTGTGTAACTTTTTAATTCCCTAGTTGGAAGAAGGGGAAAAATAGTTCCTGATTCCTGAACCAGTGCCTTCGTGTTAATGTTTTGTTAATCAAGCTGTACACCCTGCCTTATCTGCTCTGTTCTCTCCTAGGAGTGTGGGGCTAAAAATGTTTCTACTGAGATGAGCTGAATTTCTATTTGGTTTCAGAGACTGAGCCATTCCTATATTCTTCTGCTTGTGGGCGTGCTGGAAAAAACCCATTAAAAGCCCGTTTTCAAGGTTTTTTTATTATATGCGAGCCCACATCAGATTTGAAAACATACTTTGCAGCGGCAACAGCTCCCTATTGCAAAAGATAAAACATAAAGTCTAAACCCAAATGGACACTAGGAATCCTTTATGTGTCTCTGAATTACTTTCATCTCTTCATCGCTCCATTAATGGATATCCCCACAGACCATGTAGCGCGCTCTCAGCTTCCCTTACATTTGGGTTTATTCTGCCAATTGCTTGGTATTGTCAACTAATTGGAGTGGAAATGATAAATGAAAGTGGTGTTATTGAACTGCCAAGTCTCCTCACTTGGCAGCTGGTGGGTGATGCTGGTAATTGTTACCAAAAGTGTAATTGCTCCGGGCTCTGCCTACAGTTTCAACAAAGCAGCCCAGTACTCCTCCTCTGAGACATCCGATACCTGCCTTTCCTCAGTTATCTCCAGCAGAGGACGATTTATGAAGTAAATCTAACCCGGTGCTGACGTCGGGGAGCGCTCAGGCTGGGTGCTGTGTTGGTGCATCGCTCCCAGCGGAGCGGCCGCCCCTGTCCTCGTGGTGTGGCCTCCTCGCTCCCCAAAGCGAGAGTGCCACCCTCGCACGCCTCTGGCAGCCCCGGGGAGAGAGCAGCCCCTTTGAAATTTAATTGCATGAGTTTTAGTGGTTTCTCATAAAAGCAGGAACAGTAATTAGTAGGGTATGTGGTAATAACAACTGCCTCGTTTTCAGCATGATGGTAAAAACTTCAAGCTTGATTCCTGGCTAATATTAAGGCTCTGGCTGTAGATTGTTGGGTTTGCCCTGCTTAGTAATTGCAGCAATACCACCAACCAGATGACTGGCTTTACAAGTCTGGCATGCTACAGAGGACAGTCCAGCATCCAGTGGCATTTTATGGATTGGCTGAATATTTTCATGAAGCCGTAAGAAATGGAAAGGGGGCTGGGGGGAGGACACAAACCAGCTGCTGTATGCTTCTTATTTCCACAGTCACTGCACCAGAATAGAGCATGGATTGTTATCTAGTGTGATGATATCCCATGTTAAGCAGCATCTGATCAAATTACTGAGGCTTTTTCTGTATTAATAGCAGACTCCGATTATTTTTGATTTGTTGGGTGGTTTTTTATTCTGAGGTAGAGGAGGAACAGGTGCAGCTATATGAAGTTATGATAGCCAGTTGAAAAAGCCATGGTCAAAGAGATTTAGGTCTTTCTGTGCTCCAGTTAACATGACAGTGTGGCAACAGCAAACCAGCTGCGCTGGGCTCCTACTTCTGCACTGTGTCTGCTTTGTCTCTTAGCTTATCTTTTGATTCAACCCTCCTTTGCTTTCACTGCTGGCTGCTTTCTTGCCTCCTTCTCGTCTTAGCCTTTTCTTAATGTGCAGCTCTTTTGCTGTCTCCCCTACCTTTTTCTAAATCCTCATCATTATTCTCCAAACAGAGTATGAGCTTGTACTGTGTTCCTGTGTCTTGGGTTTTATTTCATTTCGTCTGGTGTCTGGGTGCCTGCAAGCTCTAAAGCTTTGTGAGCATATCTTGCTTTTTTGGCCCCTGTTCCGCAAACCAACCAAGTAATATAGATATCTCTTCTTGCAGCATGGCATTTTAAAATTCAGTTGAATTAGGTATCATTTCTTCTTTTGATGTAGGGAAATCCAAAGAATTAATAAATTATAATGGCACTACTTGGCGCTTAAGGAGTGCTTTCCATCTTCAAAGTGCTCTGTGCGCAGTATTTCATTATTTATACTGTTAATTATATTAGTACTTGTAAGGAAAAAGCCCCTTAAATTGTCGTTGATAAAAGTACACTCTTAACAGGATGGAATTCAGTGCTTATATTGTAGCAGATAATTTGTCCACTGAGGTACAGTGCCTTGGAGAAAATGTAAGGTGGATTTACAGCAGTTCTTTAAGTATCTACAAAAAAGTCTTGCTTTGTGCTTAAAACAGTAGTACCTGGGAGCTTTAAAGTGTCTTTGCAAGTGCTGGATGAATAGTAACGAAGCCTTACAGCGTGCAGGACAGGTAGGTGGGATCCTGATCCTCGTTTTGCAGCTGGATGTTTATTATCTCAGTTCCTATCTGCAGAGTGACTTTGGAGACTTTCTTACAGTGCTGCGGCTTCTCTGTCACTTCTGAACATGTTGCCCTGCTTGAGTGAACCAAGACCTCACAGTTAGCTAAGGGCAAAACTGGGAAGAACAGTCTTAAGCTGTTGGCCCATGTTTGGTTGCCTTAACGATAGTCACATTTAAAATGAAAGAAACAAAAAGAATAATTAAAATACTAGCAGTCTGCGTTCTCCAGGTCGTAAGGGCTCTAAAGCACCAATAAATCTTTTTATGCTTTTCTGTATTAGCAGCTGTCAGCTACCACTCCTCCATGTAAATGGGGAACTAATTAAAATTAGTTTGAAATGTGAACCTAAAATAGTCAGCACCCAGGTATACCACCAAAAGTAATTGTGGCAATAACCTCCCCATTCTTTTCTGTATTTCTACCACGTGTATGAAGTACATGTGCTGCTTTTCTCTCCCATCTCAAAGGAATTAAATGGCCTTGCACTTCAAATGGCTCATAGCCAGAGCATTGCATTTTGCTCAATTTACTGTGACTGTAACATTCAGACATTTGGTAGCAGTACAGAGAATAAACCCCACATTTTTCTGTAGAGAAATCAGTAAACTTAATTGTCGACAGACTTTTCAAATTGTGGTTTAGGTCTGTTGCTCCATAGGTGGGAATCTTAAGCTAAATGTTGAACTGTCAGAAGAGCTGAACACTGAGACCCACAAACTAACTGCATGGAAGACTGCCATATAAAAAAAAAATAATCAGGTAATAGTTTCCTGACTATTAACTAGATTCTGAATTCTTAAAACCTCTGCAGAGACATGTCGGTTTTGATCTGATACCTGGCAAATGGAAATCACTGATGCGTGCAGATGCTTCCAAGCATCTACCGTGTGGATTTAGATCAAGTTGATTTGAGCCCACAGATAGGAGCCAGCCTGCTTAGACGGTAATAGAAAATAGGGAAGGGAGAAGACCAAAGAGAGAGTTTTCTTATCAGAAACTTGAGCATTTAAGTCTCAAAATGTAAGGGTGGCTCTGTGCTGACCTCTTGCCATGCAAGTCCTTTGGCCATTATTCCACCATGGAAAAATTTCTTTTTCTTTTCTTTTTTTTTTTATTAAAGGAGAGAGGCCACAGGGTGAAGGTTTAGAAGAGCCAAGCGATGAGGCACTAAATCTGCTCTCTCCCTTTCTGTTCCCTGTGCCCAGTGCTTACCCAGTGGCTGGCTTCTGAGACAGTACCCCCACCCTGCAGTGACTTGCCGGTTTTAAAATCCAGACTGCCTTTCACTGTTGACATCATTCTCGCATAGATTTTCTCTTTTGCCATCCACTGTTTTGGGATTGTCCATCCAGCTGGAACAAACAAGCAAAGGAATAAATCAATAGACACATCAAATGGTTTTGTCAAACAGTTTAAATGTCATTTTTTGCCAGTGGAGAGATATTAGGAGTTCTAGGTATTATCATGGTTTTAGGAGTCTTAGGGCAGATCTGAATATGATAAAGCTTTGTTAAAGAGAGCAGAATGAGTTAACTACAGTGTGTATGTCAGCTAAAGCTTGGCACACACATTACTTAACCTGAATTTATTCTGTAACTGTACCGTAAATCTGCTGGCAGAGATGAAGTCAAAGTTCCTGTTTAACAGCCACAGCCATATGTATGCAAGAGGAGAACCAGCTGTATTACCAGAGCAGAAATGACCACCTCTTTGTCTTGCTATCTTGCCCCAAGGGGCTGTACGCTTACTGCCATCTCTTGCTGTTACTAACGTTAGTGTTGCCACCGGCAATGCATTAACAGAGAATCTCCCTAAATTTCCAGTGCTGTCAGAGCGTTCGTTACCTGTGCATGAACTTTGCAACGAGAGAAGAGCACAGTTTGATATGAATTAAATGCTTTCGTAAAGCAGTGGAGAGACACAAGGATTTGTTAGCAGTATTTCTGGTTAGCCCACTGTTTGCAGGTTTGCACTCTTCATCCAGTGTCGTAGAGTAAGCCATTTTGTTTTGGCAAGGAGCACTGTTTCAGAGGGGAGGCAACCAGCCTTTTCTACTCAGCAGTCAGCCCTGGATGCACAGTGGGTCAAAGAAGAGAGGACCTCTACCAGTGCCCACTTTCAGCCACACAGGGGTGGTGAAACCTTGTCAGACACCTCTGAATCGCCTCTCCCTGTGGCTCGTGCAGCCTGGTTTGTAATACATCATACTAACTTTTTAGAAGAGTGCAACACCCGACAGCTTCTGCATAAGTGCCTGAGCAAGTGGCCAGATTTTTCAAGATTTTTTTTCTCTCATTAAGCAGTCTAATGGGCCTTTAATGCACATTTCAGTCGTTTATCATTATGCTTAACAGTTTTAATAGTTAGCCTAAATGCGTTCTTAGTAGTAAACTGTTAATCATCTTTTGGTATCTTAATTTGCCGAAGTCGTACTTTACACTGTGAGTAAATTGACTTATTGGAGTAAATCACTACATCATGTAAATGATTAGCAAAGTCTGGTCTTCTTTCAGATCAATTAAAAATGAGGCTTAATGGCTTGGATAGCGGCTGGCTGTACTACACAGGAAAATTTCCTGTACGGTGTAAATTTAGCCTAGTATATGCACAGTGGTCGTCTAATGGAAAAGTGTTGTTCAGACGAGACACTGGTCTTCTTCTTTCCATTTTCTTTTGGTGGATTTAACTGAAGGCTTTTAAAAACAGATAATTAAATATGAACATAGCAATTGTATCTTTCAGATTGCTGCAGTACGTGGTTACTGGTTGCTTTTTTAAACTGCCAGAGAAAGGATACTTGGCACAGGTGAAGTGACACTGCGGAGGAGCTGTGTGCAGGCAAGACATTTTCACAGGAAGGGGGGTGACCGGCAGACTTGGCTGCTTCTCTGGGATGCTGCTGATGCTGTTTGATATCAGGATGGCTGGAAGTCAGTGTTCAGGAGTGAAGAGAAAGGCGGCTTTGTTTTCCAAGCATCCTACCAAAAGTAATGAGTCCCAAGTGACTGCTCAGACCTTGGAGAAGCTGGCGGGAGGGAAGGAGAAGTCTGGCAAGTGTCCAAGCAACTGGATGAGGGCCTAAGCTGCCTTGTAAAAGCATGGTGGCAGCGTGGGATCATGACCTCAGTGCGGAGGAAATGGAAAGGGGGTCAAGCAGGGGTGGTGAAAACCCTTGCGAATTAGCTGTGGGTGTTCCAGTTGGGTGCACTGATAAGAGTGGTGATGGCAGCTGTTTCCAAATCTGTTGGACCATCTGCTTGGTCAGAGTCCCCTTTGTGATGTTTGGGAATAAACATGACCAGGTAGAGCCTGTGCCTACCTGGCCACGCATTCAGCATTTTCGACTAAATCAGTTTAATTGCACCTTAGGGTCTTTAGGCCTTTTATTCCATCTTATAGCCTAAGGTATTGAGCACAGTTTACATCACTGTTTCGATGCAAGAATTTTTCTTCCTGTGATCCTGCAGACTCAAAATTTTGAATGTTATGTTCAACAGCTTATTTGGATTCAAGCATGTCAATATTTACCTGCATTCCCCACCACCTCATGGAATGCTGTATGGTGCCACAGCTGTCTGTCCAGGAGCGGGTTAGCCTCAAAGCTAGCTCGGCTGCCTCAGCACAAGCTGTGATCACAACAGTAGCAGCAGTTTGGACAGTCTGAACTTGATTGTAGAGAAGTTTCCCAGAGATGGTGTAATCCCCTTGAGGTTATTGGAGGTTATGTCCTATGGATTATCTTGCCATTGGAGCTGATTATTTGCCACGCATGGACTTGTCTTTCAACTGCATGTTTGAAGTTATTGAACAAATAGGACCAAAGTTGTGCCTGATAAGCGTGTGGGAGGCAGGAGTGGTCTGTTGCAGACTTCAGTCTTCCAGTCTGTCTATATTGAGCTATTTGAGCCGTTTGCTGTTGCATAAAATACCACATGCCTTGTGCTGTATGGGCCTAATTTAAAACTTATGTTTATTTGCAGAATAACACAATTTGGAAGCCAGATTCTTGCCAAGACTGCCGTTGCCATAGCAATATTGTCACCTGTGAACGCACCATCTGCAAACACCCTCAGTGTGACTTTCAGAAGGTAAGGGGCTGCAACTGTCCAAATGCTAGCTGACCCATTCTGTGTGACGAGAGAAACATCAGGTCACTGGAGTTCCCAGCCTTCTCCTGCTTTAAACCCCTGGAATAGTTATATGTCAAAATGCTCGTTTGTGACCACCACACTGTGTTACATGTGAAGGTATGGTGGGAGCCTCTTGTATTAAGAGGGACACAAAAAGAGATGCAGCATGAGGTGTTTCCCTGGAGGAGCTGGCAGGGTGAGTTGGTTGCTTATCTTTGTGGCAGCTGCCATATCAACCTTCTGGGCTCAGCTGTATCCTTGCAGCTCCCTTTAAACCTGAGGGTCTGATTCACAGCAGGATTTGAGGGAAGCAAGAGGGAGTAGTGAAATCCCATTTCGCCTCACAGGCTGTATGTGACTGCCCAGGGTCAGGCACAGTCTCTCTGCCCTTTCAGTTCTCATTGACGCAAACCTGTGCAAGAAACACACAGGCAAAACCCAGTGTGCAAAGCCTTTGTCTCCTTTGCCACACTATAGCCAGAGGCTTGGTGTTGGAACAGCTTGCAGGCTGCCTGTGCTCCAAGGGCGGTCTGGTCCCCAAAGGAAGCCCCTGAACTGGGTTCAGACCCCCCAGCATGAGACCAGCTTCCTTCACCCTTCATTTGAACCTGGAGCTGGGTCTCCCTCAAACATGCAGGTGGACGCTTTCCACTCTGATGAACAACAACAGAGCTGAGATTGTCTGTCTTTCAGTTTCTTCTGCCTTGTGATAGTTGTTGAGCTTTCATTGTCTCCTGTTTATCTTTCTCTGTCTGAGCCTTCATTAATGGTTACAGCTAATTGGCCATGGAATTGGTCTTGCATTAGCATCTGGATTACTGGGGTAGTATGCAAGAATGACAATGAAAATCAGTGTTTTAAAGAGGCACTGCCAATATAATTATGTGACTTTATGAAGCAGGTTAAAATGTTTTCCAGTATGACAGCATTAACAAGGAAATAATTTTGATTCTTACTGGTTTTCCCCATTATTATCACTGTGTATTGATTAAAACAAGACTGAAATATTAGGAATTTCTGTGTTAAAGAGGAGAGAAATAAAAAAAGGGTGTTGTCATGTCACATCTAATAATGAGTGGGCTAGATAAGATGATGTTGCTCGTTTTTAAAAATAAAATAAATTAAAAGGTGGCAACTTTAAATCTCATCAAGGGAGATAGATTTATAGTGTGAAATGAATCTGTGTGACTCCTTGACGGGGGTGATCTTCAAGACCAAGACAAAGAGTTTAAATGTTCCATAAAGGTCTGGCTATTTAAATGTTAAAAAGGATCATCAAAGATCGTACAAGAAAAAAATCCTATCATCCTTCAAGCATAAACCAACTACTGATGAACAAGTTCAGAAATCACTATCCCTCTCCATGGTTTATTTCTTATCTGCTTATTAAGAGATTTATGCTAATATTGCTGATCTTGTTTACAGCGACAAGGCATAAACAAAACCAGGCAGTCTCTGCAAAAAGCATACCCAGTGGTGTTCTAAACATTTGTATGTAAAACCTACTGCTGTGCATACTGAATGTTTTGAGTAGGTGGAAAATCAGCAAACACTATTTCTGTTGTGTGAACCAAAACAAACCCAACAACCAAGAACAGTTTCTCCACAGGAGGATCACAGTTGAATAGGGTTTAATGGTTTAAGCTAAATGAAATATTTAATTTTGTTTCCCACCTCCTAAAAACCATGACATTGAAGGAAACCTTGAAGTGAGAAACTTTTTTTTTTGTTTGAAAAATCAAAGTGTTTCTTTTAGAAAACAGAAAAAGCAAACTTGTGAGATTTCAAATTATTCTGGTTGCTTTTATCACACAAATAAAGAGGTGAAAGGTAAGATAACTTTTTGGCACTGCAGTGCCTTCATTTTTTATTATAACAAAGCAAATAATGACTCCCTTCTGAGCAGGAATCCCTTAGACGTTGGCCGTACCCTTTCAAAGAGGAAAGGATGGAGTATATCTCCTGGGAAACACCTCTGCAATGTTTTGAAGAAGGTGACCTCATGGATAAAATGTTTATACATTTCACCTCCTGAACCTGACATGTTCTTTCCTGATTTTGGTTTTCTGTCCTCTCCCTCTCCAGCTACCATGCTGACATCACTAAAATTGTTTGGTCCTATTTTGTTACTAGCTGTGGGAGGAAAATACTGTGATCTGTGGTACCTCACGTGGAGCCGGGGGCCCTCATGTGCAGTTGCTGTCAGTGACAGACACCCTTGCAAAATAAGATCCTCCCTCAGCTGATGCTGTACTGTCTGCGGGGCACTGTGCAAGCCCTGGGGTGTTTAACGCGCAGCTAGGAGGAACGTGAAAGCAATGCTTTGGAGAGTCCGCAGAAACGTTTTCAGTGACAGCAGTCCATGATCCTTCCCAGTGTTGGCTGATGTCTTTACTGATGTGTTTTGCTCTTCGTCCGATCAGTTGCTTCCATCGGCGTCATCTTTTTCCCTGCTGCTGCACAGGACGTAGCAAGTGGTCAGCTTGCTGACCACTGGAACATGCAAAGCAAAGTAGTAGCAGCACCACCTGACTGTGCTGTGGTTGGAAGTGGTCAGTAGTTTTCAGTTAACTTTAAAGTAGTGTTATTATAAAAAAAGTGATTATTAAGCCAAAGAAATACAGTTAATGGATGCTTATTCATTCTGCCTGCCAGCTGCGCTTCTGGTAGACTAAGATCAGTTCTGTACATCTAGAAAACTGTATCTGTTGAAAAAATTACACCTATACCACATTTCTCAGAGGTCTTTCAGTGAGTAATCTTGGCTTTTGTCTTGAGTAAGTGGTTTCTACTTATTCTTTGTTCTGGTTTGAAAACTAGTCTGGCTTGGCACTTCCTAATTGCACTGCTAGGTGTGTAAATTCCCCTACTGTTTTTTTGATGGTAAAATGTCAATACAGCAAACTGGTATGCCACCTCTCAACAAAGGGATATGGTGTAGCAGCGTTATGTATTTCACTTAATGTGTTTCCTTACTAAATTGAGAGCACTGTGTCCGGCAAGGCCCCATGTGCCTGCCTTCTCGTTAAAGTCTCTATTTCACGTGAACTGCTTATTCTTCTATCTTTTTAGGGAGAAGTGTTCCAAATAGCCCCCAACAAGTGCTGCCCTGAGTGTGCCTCCCAAGCTGAAGGATTTTGCCATCATGAAGGGCAGATACACAGCGTGAGTGCTCTGTCATGTTCCTTGCCAGTAACAACACTTTCCAGTTTGTAGCTCTCTGTTTGGTTCATGTCAATGAAGGATGCTTAGCTGACGTGCGGGAGAAGATAGTTCACTGGGTTTATATTCTGTCATTATCAGGTAATGTAATACAGTGGGAGTTTGGTCGGCAAGGTTTGCAAAAAGGGAATGTCGCTGAGCAATAGTGTGTCCTGCTTGGCTTAAGGGGAGAAAGTTTCTCACTCATTCATTCACTTTACTGTTTCTGTGGATGATTGAGACAATATAGTAATGTTAGGAGGGGAGCAGTGCACATTGAACTTGACATATTAACTATCCTGAAAGAAGGCTTTTCTCTGAGCAGCCATCTATGCTGGTAGAGATTGATTGCTGTTGCATGGCCTGGGTTATGTATTTTGTAATCCTGAATTATTCAAGAAGCAGGTTCCAGGATGTGGTTTCACCTAGGGGGCCTGAAAGGCCAAAATAATAAGAGTAAGTGTCTATGGATAAAGAAAAAATAAAGATTCATGGGTAGTAGTTAATGAATCGTGTCGAACAATAGGCAAATGTAGAAAAATGGCTTAACAGTGAACCCAAGTCCTACGTCTGGTCTCTTACAGACTTTTGTGTTTGACAAGAGGCAAGTCAGGTCCAAATCTTAAGAAATATGCTAAAATGCCCAGATAGGTTTGAATATCTGGACCTTAACACACTACACCTGAGGTGGATTTTGTAACCCTCTGTTGCAGCGTGAGGCATGACCAGCATGAATCTGTTACAAGCTAGACAGACTGGAAGAGGAGGGATAGCACATCCATCCTCTTCTCATATGTCTTTTTGCCTGTGATTTGGGTGATCCTATATTATATCATAGTACACTGTACTTCTCCTTGTTGCTGTTGCTGCATTTTGCTGTATTGTGCTCTTGCTGCAGCTTTTGTCTTTTGGCTCTCTGTAAGCCTGTTCTTTGGGACACAAGTCAGGTTGCATAAGTAGTCATCCCCACAGAGGTTATAGGCATGTTTGTACCTATAGACGTATGTCACATCCCAATTCCACTGTGAGATGGTCATTAAACAATTTTTTGTCAGTGCAAGTCCTGATGTTTGGCACAGATTTCCTGAAGGAAGGAGTTTCTGTTTTGTCAGTAAGCCACTATAATGCTTTATGACTTGACCTTCATTCTACAAGTATCTAGCTGGCAACGCTGGCCCTAGTGGTAGCTCCATTGAAGAAAGTCTGTATCCTCTGTAGGCAAGAGCATTTTTACTCCCTGCCTAATTCAGTATCACGTGTTTTGTAAAAATTAACTTTCTGTTTGGAGAGTGTTGCCATATACCAACATGTTTCTTCTTGGGGTCAATTTTTCCTCACTGTGCCTCAGGGTAGAGATATTTGTTTCTGCATTAATGAATAAGCAAATTTAATGCTTTTACTCATAGTGGAGTGCGTTAAGTATGTGGGTGGGTGGTGTTCACCTGACCTGTGGTCAGGTGTGTCTTCTAGCCCATGTTGAATATTTCTCTAAAGTAGACATGTTTCTAAATTTAGAGTTTGCCGTACAAAAACTGTAGTGTAGAGGGGTTGTATCCAGTAGCCTGAGTCTTTGGCAGTGGGTTGCTGCTGGATGCTGCTCTGCAACAGGAAGTGAAATTAGGCCGACCTCCAGGTTTGCTATTTTACCAGTATTAACTTACTTTTTGCCCCAGCAGTGCAGGCAGGAGTAACGTGTACAATGTGGAAAGATTGACTGGGCCCGCAAAAGAATAAAGTTAATAATGTAGGGGGGCTTAAAAGGGAGAAGATATATTTACAGGTCTCATTTGCAGCTGGATTCATGCATGTGTTTTCTCTGCCTTTGGTTGTGTTATGCACTGCAGCATGGCATGCAGTGGTCCAGCTCTGGATGTGTCCGGTGCTCCTGTGCCCACGGGAAGGTGAACTGTACCCCCATAGCCTGCCCAACCCTCAGCTGTGGACGAGGGGAGCTGCAATACACTGCTCAGGGATCCTGCTGTCCCCAATGTGTGGGCCATGGCAGTGAGTATTGGATGTGAATGGAGTACTGTCTGGCTTTGTTGATCTGAGCAGTAGGTCAGTGGAAATCTCCTTTTAGTCCCAAGTCTGGAAATCTTGTATTTTCTGTTGGGAAGACACTGGTATCAAGTGTGTCTCTTAATTCTCTTTCTGTCCTGCTACCATATTTACATTTTTAATGGCTTCACCCATAGGCCAAGAGGAAGTGATAAGCTTTAAGCAGTGAGCAGATGTGCCTAATATGTTCTTGTTTTGGAGATTAAAATCTGGAAAAAAAGATGGAGATATTTCCTATGTGCTGAGGGTACCTTTGGCACTTGCAGACTTGGGACTGCAAGCTCTAAAAATGTCTGAGCTATTGGATACCTTTTCTCATAGAAGTCCAGTGGGAGAATTGCATCCAGAGCTCTCAATTCACAAGTCTAAAGCCTTTGAAAATTGATAGAATTGTTACTATCATTACCTGCTTAGGCAAACCAGAATTTTGAAGTTCGAGATGCACAAAATTTGTGTTTTAATTATGGGTGATGGAAGGCATTAAAGGACATTGGAAAAGAAAATTACTCATTGTTTTCATATCTCTTAGAGCCTTGCTCCTTTGATGGACGCTTGTTCCAGGATGGTGAGGACTGGCGCCTTGGTCAGTGCTCCAAATGCATCTGCAGAGATGGTGTGACTCAGTGCTTCACGGCTTCCTGCCAGCCTCTACTGTGCAGCCAGGTCAGTACCCATCTTCTGGGGGACATTACTCATGGCTGTCATCTTTCCCTTGGCAAGGTCCATTTCTCATGCGGATGTACAAATTAGCAGGCAAATCTTCTGTGTGACAAATGGGCAATTTGGAAAAAGGAGTTTTGATGTGTGGAAATGATGTGGAGTGACGGTTAAGTCTGTCAGTATACACATGCTGTCTATCTCTTCCTTAATATCTTCCTTGCCCACCATTTTACTCTTATCATGCTTCTGCTGGCTAATTAAGCACAAATACTGTCTAAGAAACTGCTTTTTGTTCTATACTAAAAAAATTATGTAGAGTTGATTAGGAAATGTTTTTATTTCTGTGAGAGAAGGAATGAAAACAGAAGATTTTTAATGGGAGTTTACTTCACAAATGTCAGTGTTTGCTTTGCAGCTAAAAAGTTTGGTCTGCAGGTCTTGTTTACTTTTTTTGAACAAGAACTCAAATACAGTTGAAGGTAGTCAAATGCAGATGAAATTCCCCTCTTGACTTAAAGAGTTTAGAAATACAAGACAACTTCAGCAGAAAGAAAAGTCTCAGAGCACTATTCCTCATGTGTGCTTGTGTTTAGAAATCAACACAACCAATAAGATAAGTTAGCCAAGCTCAAGTGGTGACTCATGGATTTAGTTCAGTTGAGAGAACTGGGACAATTCTGTCTCCAGGGTCTTTGCTGTGGACAAATGATGTGTTCTTAGCACTTACGCAGTGATCAACCCAACCAAAACACTACAAGATTATATACAGTGTTAACACAGGGGCTAGTAAAGGCAGCAAACTATGCACAGTGCTACAGTCTATGCAAGCGACTCAGTTTTTTTAAATTCTTATTGGAAGTGCTTCAGGATGTGACTATGCTCTTTGGATTTCTTTTCACTGGGCCCATTGTACTAGTTTTCTTGGACATCTTGGTGTACTCCTTTACAACAGCATGCCATGCTAAGGAAATGCAGGAACTGGCTCCCTGGAAATCCCTCTTTCTGACCTTAACTTTATGTTTTAGGGGCTGCCATTTCCCAAATATTTTTTTACCTATTACCACACTGCAATGATGAATCTAGAAGCTCCCTTGAAAACTGTGCTCTGGCTGAGCACAATTCCCTGTAGCACTGAGAAAAACAAAAGCAGTAGTCACAAACTTTTTTTCCTGTTGATGCTTCCCTAGCTTTCTATTACTGGACCAGATGTTTGTGCAATTAACAGGTTTTTTTCTTTCTTTTCTTTTGATAGAAGGAAAGCCCACCTGTTTCTGTGCATGCTAATAGTGTTTTGCTTTGTCCTGAGATACTCAATTAGTATTCATTGACTAAGTACTCTGCATTAAAACAAATTTATGCCTGCTTTAGATTCCTCCTTTCCCACTCCAAATGGACTGATGTTACCTGCTGACTGATTGCACTAATGTTTAATCAGCTAATCATTAGGATTTAACTTGTGGAAACAGAAATGACTGTGTTGTTGCTGTGATGTATCTGAGAATAATTGGCTGAGAGCACCCAAGTTAATGCAGCAGAAAGCCAATTCTGATGGTGTTCCAGATATTTCCTGCCGAGGTGCCCCATGGAAGGGGCATTAGCAGGATGTGCAAGGATCCTGTTCTGCTGTCAGTCATACCTAACATTTTCCTGCATGTGCCTTTATCTCTGTCACTTTCTTCATTCTCCACTGCTTGTCAAAAGCAAATGCATAAATTCTCCAAGTATTAAACTCTCATCTTCCATCTTTCAGGTGACTGTGCATTTCTCTAGTTGCTGAGGGAGAGGAACTTCAAAAATGCTTGTTGCATGCAGGAGTGTACCTGTATGTCCCACCAGATATCCCACCAAAATCCATGGAAGAGTTCTTTTAACTCTGCTGGGAAATCTGTTGTTGATAACTTTTATACAAAGTCTTCCACTCTTTCTTTTAAAGCCAGTGATTTGACTAACAAAGCAGATGAGATAATTGTGCTTGGCATTTCTACACTACTTTCAGTCCACAAGTCAGTCTTCTGGTCATCCTTATGTGGCTGGAGCGAGGTGCTGGTAAACAACATTATTCCAAGTCATTGGATGTGTGTGAAATTGTAGCAGGGGATTTACAGGCACGTTTTGGATGGATGGAGTTGCGGCATACGGGAACTGTTATATTGATGTGAAGTGCCAACCTATTCCCATGTGATTTAAGTCAGTCATGAAAAAGTTTAAATTAGGATAATCCCGTTTTGAGCATAATTTAACACCCGTACTAACAATTATGCTGTATAGATTTAAGTAAAACAGTGCAAATGCCTGAGAGATGGCGAGTGTAAATCACACATTCAAAGCCTCAAAATGTGGCAGTACCAGGAAAAAACACTTCTCTCTTCCATCTCATGCTTTAGTATGCTCGTCTACATATGTTTATATATACTTTTTTTCCCTCTGTATATCTGTATACCTGAATATATATATGTACTTCATCTTGTGTGTGTATGTCTGTCTTCATCTGTATCTATATACCTGTCTATGTATTTGGACCTCAGTTGCCATCCCAAGAAGCCCAGAAAATGAGGTGAAGGAAATATCTTTATTTCTAGCTTTCTGTACTGATCTCATGCTGTTAAGACTGCCCACAGATATTGGAGCCAAAATGGAGCCTTGAGTAACTGTGGGTTACTACACAGATACTAAATGCCTAGAATTCCAGGCAGTGACGCTGAGCTCCATGTTAACTGTTCATGCTCTTATTTTACTTGCCTCTCCTGCTTTCTGTTTAGGATGAAGTTATGGTTATGTCTCCTGGAAAATGCTGCCCAGAATGTGTTCCAAAGCCCTGCTCAGTGTCAGGAAGAGTGTACCAGGTAACCTTTGAAGAGCCATACCAAAAGGCAGTTGTTCACAAGTTCTGGCACATCTCTCTTTCTCTTCTCCCCACTATCTGACTTTCTGCCAGCATGGATAGCTTAGTACAACCGCTGCTTTTTTTCTTCCTGGAAAGCCAGAAGAGTTGAAAGAAATTGGGACTAGACAAGAATTTGCTGGCAAGCAGAGAGGAAGTTTTCAGGGTGAAGCAGATTAGGCACTTTCTTTTCACACTTTTTTTAGAAAAGCAGAAAACACTGGTGAAGGTCAAAGTGTTTATAGTGTTTATATCCATTGTATCATCTGGAATTAATTTAATGCATTATTTAATGAATGTATGTATGTGGGATTTTCTCTTAATGATTATTTTTTGCTAATCATAGTAGTTAGGGCCTCACCAATGTCACTAGCTTGCAGTTAATGAGAAATACACACCACAGTGTCATCTAGACCTCATAACACTTCATCCTGTTTGCTGATCATGAAGAGAGAAGTAGTTTTTAAGAAAAGCTTATTATTGGATACAGACATGCAGAAGGAGCCATCATATTCCATAAGGAGCACAGATATCTGGAAAGAATTTGGTTATTTAGAGTGTTCAACAACTGTATACATGTTCTTTTTGAACAGCATGGCGAACAGTGGAAAAAAAATATCTGCACTGCATGTGCATGTCACAGAGGAGAAGTCAGATGTCTGAGAGAGACCTGTGACTCTATTACCTGTGAGAAGGTAGTTAAAAATCATTCACCTCTGATACCCTGGCTCCACCTACCACTGTGCCCATGCCAATGGGTTCAGACAGTCCTGCTCAATGGCTGCTGATGTTTTGTAGGAGGAGAACAAAGTGCAGCGTCCTGGGAAATGCTGTGAGGAGTGTGTGTCTTCCAAGGGAAACTGCTTTTTTGATGGCACTATCAGGTACCACAGTGAGATGTGGAATAGTACTCGCTGTGACTTCTGCATGTGTGATGAAGGGCAAGTCACTTGCCAGGAAGCAGAGTGTGCCAAAGTGGAGTGTGCCAAGGTAAGAAAGGTTTTCTTCTTTCAAGATGTATGTCAAGTCTTGTGATTTTTTTTTTCCTCCCTTTTACTTTTTTCTTGACTGACATCTTGAGATGCTCAAAGAACCTGCTTTTCTCTTGGGGTTTGTTTTGTGCAATTACCTTGAAAACACTTCACAGGAAAGGAAAGTAAACTTTGGATTTTCCATGCAAGTTTAACTGCTCAGTGGGCTTGCATTGTGAAGCAAGCCAGTGTGAATCAGTGACTAATTTAATTTGGATTCCCTCCCACGCTGTTGTCTGCCTGCTATAATGGAGGGTCAGACACCCAGAGGTTTCAGTGATCACCAGCTTTACCAGGAGCTGAACGTGGGGAGAGACATATAAGTCAGAGGGAGTTAAGAGCTTGAGAAATGTTACATTTATCTTCATTCTGTATGCTACAGTGGGCTTCAGTAAAGTAATTGGATGTGGAAGTTGGTGTTCCACTTTTCTCCCATTTTTTCCATGCCATTCTTGGCATGAAAGTGAAGCTAGTAAGGTATTTTATTCCCAGTGCTGTTTACTCCAAAACTGACGACCACCACCACGCCCCCGCAGGTTATATCTGCTCTATAGTTTATGTGCAAAATGCATTACATAGGGCTGAATGCTTCACACACAGACACACACACAAACACACACAAATATGTTTTGAATTGCCTTTTTGTAGTGGGATAAGACTTCTGTGTTGTTTGTCACTGCATCTGTTTTAATTGGAGTGCTAATACCTGCTTTATACCTACTACTCCACAATGTCAGTGAAGAGAAGGGAAGCAGTGGTAGCCTTCCGAGTTTTCCCTCTCAGTGGCAGTGCTTTTCTGGCAACTCTGCCTGTGTGCTAAATCCTGAGTAGCAGCATCTTTATGCTGTGTCTGAAATCCAGGCAAAATCTGGACATAATGGATTCACTGGATTAGGTCATTTTAATGAGTCTTCAGAAAGTGAGAATCCACACATGGGGTCCTAAATTATGATCATGCAGAGAGGATGTATCTAGGAGTAAGAACGTGTGCTTGTTCATCTGAGATTGTGCCTTTTAAATAGCAAAAATGCATTGAGTGTGGTACCCAAACTCTTTGTCACTGGTGTAGTACTGCTGGTGATCATCTGACCTTAAACTGCATGGGGAGATTTTGCTGGGTGGAAAGTCATGGTTGTCATAAAATCTTGTGCACTTGCATCTGTTTCAGTCAGCTTCCTGTGTGCTTATGGCTGTAAATTGGATCATTTACACTAATGATGATGGCATGCTGTCATGGCTCAGTAGGGAGAATTATTTAATATTCATGCTTATATCTTGGGTACTGACAAAGAATCCATTATTCAGAAAAGCCAGGGATATTTTACAGAACAGTAGCTGGAGATGTTAACATGTAGGATTCAAAACTGGGGGGTTCAAAAGTGTGCAGCATTATCACTTGGCAGCAATATTTCAAACTCAGGCTCTCAAAGGTAACCGCCCATCTAAAAGCCCGAGCTTCTAAAAAAGTGATACTATTTGTCAGGGTATGAACTGCTGCAATTTTGAATTGAGCAAAACGTGATTTCTAGGAGTACAGAAGGAGGAAGACAATGTTCTTTGTTGTAGACAAGACTTACGGTCCCACTTGATAGAAGATATTTATCCAAGGATTTATTATTCTGCATGGCTTCCCTTAAGATAAACTAGCTTCCTCAAGTCATGTTCAGTCATAGTTTACCTCAATAATACAAGATGCACTTTAATTAATTACAGTAAAATATTTACTGAAAGAGCAAATGAAATTTTCCTTTTTGAGTTGCAGGTCTGTTTTTTAGGCACCTGCATCAATAAATCAGAGCTGATGTGAAGCTAGGAGCATTTGGATCCATCTCCTCATTAAGGCACTATTAATTTTCTGGTCACATCATCCTATTTAAAAGAGTAATGAGGCCACAGATATGAACTGCAAATCCTAGACAGCTTGACATAGTATAGGAACATTTCGTGAGGTTTAGCTGATAAACCCTTTCAAACAAACCTGTCTAGCAACTGCCAAATGAAAGTGTCTGTGGTGATTCTGACCTAATCTTCAAAAAGCCATTTTCAGCAGGTTACTGATGAGCTAGGAATACAAGTTATGTGGCAGGCTGGGTTAGCTATGGCTGTTGAAGTGGATGCGCTGAACCAAAACCACTCAAACTGTCAGAGCATCAAATAATCCTGCTGGAGCACTTGCCAGCACCCCAGCTAAGTAAGCACACTCGTGACGATGTTCAGAGGTGGATGGTTCATGGGTCTGGCAGGGGATGCTGGAGCCTACCTGAGCAGGCTGGTAATGGAGCATTTCTGCTAGCAGCCCTGCCAGCCCTAGAAACAAGACCAGTGAGACAGAGCTTGCAGAATACTGTGTGACTACCATACTGCCAGCAGGCTGCAGAAGACTTTCTGGTATTAAGAAGAAATGGAGCTAGGGGGTTGAGAGTTACGGGTGATGCATGTGGATGTAGGTGTGTACATCGTGTTTGAGAGAGATTGCTCTTCTGCCTCCTAGCCCATCACTGCCTTTCAGTGTTCTCAACCTGAAACATGATGCATCTCTCTTCAGCAAAGCCACAAGTTATCTCACACAGCCTCTCCCTTTTCTGAGTCTTGGCAGAGCAGCCTGGTTGCATTTTTTTGGCTAGGCAAGTCATGTTGCGTGGCTAGCTGTTCTCAGTTTTCTTATACTGTGTGTTTATGTATGTGGGTGGGGATGTGGGCAGGGATAGGGATGGGAGAGTTTACAGTACATAGTAGTGACATGAGATCCAACCACTGCCAATGGAATTTTGAAGTAATGATTTAAGAGCAAAGATGTATAGAACCAGCAGAGAGAGATTTAGACTGTGTGTGGTCCTTGATGACTAAGAACCATACGGTTTCTCCTTTCTTGCCCATTGTCAGAAATGCATGAGAGTTGCCAGACTGGGGCCTGGCTTAGTTGTTCTACCTTGGTGAAACTAACAGTGACTGGTACTGTTATTGCCCTCTCTAAGTCTAGAAAGTAATTCACATACACCAATTAGTGATCATGCCAATATGACACAGTGAAAAATATCCTGGAGTGACTGCTGGAACCAGATGCCCGGTTGGTGTAAATCAGCAAAGCTATTTGGTAAACTTCGCGCTCAGCTGAATTTTGTGAGCCATCAAAAGAAAGCAGCAGCATGCTGAAATGGAAACCAGTGTAAGCTGTATGGTTTCATTGGGTATGTGAGCCCCTTGCAAACATTTAACAAACAGTCATGACTTCTCTGTTTGTCGGAGGTAAATAATCAGCCTGGTTGTAAAGTGAGGAAGATTATGCCCTCTGAGATTTGGGATGGGTATTAACACTGACATTTAATGGGCATAGATTAAACAAGTGCTCAGTGCAGATTGGCACCAAATCTAATTTAGTCATTCATTTGTAACTTTTTAATTGTAGTGGATTTGTATACATATGTCTGTTCTCTGACTAGGATGAATTACCTTGCCTGTGTTTACAGTGTGTGAGAATCTGGTCCAGAAAAGCTACTCAGGTCAGGAAATCCAAGCTGTTTCTTTAGACCTGTGTCCTGATTCCCGCGGACAGAGTCTCCCTCTTTTCTAAATATTCAGCTTCTATTCAGGCACAAAAAGTTGTGACGAATTAGGGCACTTCATTCCATTCTCGTGCTGCTAAATTCTTATCTTCAAACTGAAGTTATTTAAGTGGATTCTGAAGAGTTGTACATTGTAACAAAGAACAGGCTTTTTCCATCTGGGATAAATAGAGCATGTGCTTTGAAATTCTCTTGGGGAAAAAAAGAACATTCAAAATGAAGGTAAGCTTCTATGCACTGAAATTTTGACAGTGGTCCAGTAAAACCCTGATGATCCACAATAAAAATACGACATTCCTATTGTCTGTACTTGCTGTGGGTTATACTGGGGGTCTTCCTCTGTGGGATTTAGGGGTGAAGTAATGTCCTTATTGCTGATTTCCCAGGCCTTTTCTGAGGTTTGTTCTGCAACTGCAGTGTTCACTGAGCACATTTTTCAAACCGTACCTACAGAGATGAAGTAGGATAGAGAGAAGATAAGGTGAAATTAGATATTGAAGATTGCATTCCAGGGCAAGAGCTGTTCTGCCTCTGCATTCCACAGTATTTTTGGTGGTGTTGATTCCATTTGAATTGCTGCAACCTTTCTCTTCACAGGGTGAAGAATTAATTCACTTAGATGGGAAGTGCTGTCCTGAATGTATTTCAAGTAATAGTTACTGTGTTTACAAAGAACATACCAAAGCTGTGAGTATTCTGGTACTTAGGAGCACGTAATAGTGAGTTCTGCTCGTAAAGGTTTGGAGGAATTGGCTCTCCCTCTCCAGTATGGAGAAGGATATTATTTGCAAGTGTAGCAGAAAAATAATCCATGAATATTGTCTGCAGATTGCCTTTACAATTTACAGAATACACTTGTTTATACCGTGTGCATCTGCTACAGAGTTTGTTTGCCTTGCTTTCCTTTGTGCAGTATAATCAATCATTTCCCTTTAATATTTAATATATGTACTCACAGCTTTCCTGCACATCTCATGGAGTTAAAGATGCCTGACTTTAATACTATGAAGCAGAAGCTACAGAGCTGGGGCAATGTATAGCTTTCTGCCTATGTATCCCACTGATTCTAATTTTTGCTGCAACAGGAGTCCATTATTTTATGAATATTTTCAAGGCTCTTTCCTTCTGAAGTTAAATAGGAAGGAAACTATGTATCTTGGTTTAAATATACCAGTAATGGACTCTTCATTACGCTGACAGACGAGGACTGGAGCTAATTGTTGCTGTTGGCCAACAGATGTGAAAAATGGAAAGTTTAATACTGGTTTGGGTTTATTTTAATGCTAATACTTCTCTTTCTTTCCTCAAATCTCTTTCTCTGACCCAAGTGAGGTAAAACGTATTAAGGTGTCAGGTTTATTCCAGTTTGTGCTTTATCCCTTTTAAGAGAGGAACTGACACAAAACCTTCAGGGGCATTTAAACTTCTTGCTGTCTCTTTTCTGCCTTTTGAGTTTCTTATGTGGTGCCAGCAGAGCCTCAGCCACTGAAGGCAGCTTCAGTGGCCTTCTGAACAGACTCAGGGATGCAGGTAGTAGGAGGGGAACCCTTTTCATCTCTGGTGTTTCGGCCAGCCCTTGGTGATGGAAAACAAGGCAACAGAAAAGAGGAGGAGAGGAAATTAAAAGCTGTGAAGGTTAGAAAGAGATTTAAAGTGTGACAAAAAGGTCATTATGCAAAGACGTAGGTTCACACAGAGGACAGGTTATGGATATCTATCTGTTCAGATACAGAGCAGATTCAAGCACTTGTTACTGGGCTGTGAAAATGAAGTGGACATGTGAGGCAGCAAAGTTTGGAGACAGGAGAAAATGCTTTGACTCAGAGAAAACCAAGGGAGGTGAAGAAGTAGAAAGAGCTTACTGCTAACTGCAAAACAACCTGCTTTGGAGGGAGTGCCAAGGGGGAATGTCTTCAGGTGTTCATGGGCCAAGGACTCTTCTCAGTAGGTGCTTTGCAGGCTGCCTTATTCTGGAAAGGCAAAGAGGGCAAGAGAGTTAATTGTCCCATTTCGGCACGTCTCAGTGCTGAAACACTCCCAGAAATGTTTAATTTAATACTCGCATGGATGTGGCCTTGCAATTTACCCAGACATTTCCATGCGTGGCAAAGCCACTTTGTGCAAAGGCTCTCCTTTGCTACTGATGCTGGCTGTTTGGTGTTTCTTGTGCAGAATGGAGAGAAATGGGAAGAAGGGCCGTGCACAGAATGCGAATGCCGAGACGCAGAGGTGACCTGCTTCCAGCGCTCCTGCCTGCCCTGCCCGCTGGGCAGCCTGGCTGTTGAGGCAAAGGGTGACTGCTGCCCGCACTGCGAGCCAGGTACAGACCCAGGGGCAATTGTTTCTTACCATCACTCGTGTTGGGTGGGAGCACGTGCATCGCATACTCCTCTTCCACGGGGGTTGTTTTGGCATCCTTGCGACCCTTGCTTCCCCCATACTGGTCTGATACCTGCACTGAATTTTAACTTGTCTTCAGTTTTCTGTTGCTAATTAACTGGTTTTCATATCATTTCATTAGGGTTCTTGGAGAGGTTTAGGGCTCCATCCAAAGGCTCCCACTGACCTCCCCTGGTTTAAATGATAACTTTGTTTTAGCGAAAGAGTTTCTCCTTGGTGTTGGTGTTTTCAAAAAGTTTTGTCTTTTTCTTTTTTTCTTCAACGTGAGTTTTAGAAGGCAGGGGACTGCTCCTTTCTGAATCCTGATGTGGGTTTTTGAGTTTATGGGCTCCTGATTATTTCCTGGGAGTGGAAAGAAGAAAGAACCTGCTTACACTGTTAGTCTGCAAGCTCACCTGGGGCTGAATGGCTGCCACTTAATAGTTGTTTGGAAAGATTAGGATAGCCTTAGCTTAGATGTTCATTTTGCATATAAATTCATTTTTCTACAGGATATTGTCATTCTCCTTGATTTACATTTCATAGTTGGTAGGCTTTAGCTGTAGTTTCCTAACTTTTCATGTTGGTAGCTCTTCTTGTTGCATTCATATAACTTTGGTTTTATCCGAGTGCTTCAGTTAATGTTTTATCTCAGTAAAAAGCAAATAGCTTCACAGTTTAATTATGCTGTCATTTGCAGGAGTGCCTTGGCATATTTGCCATATTAGTGTTTTAAATCTTGTTATTTACTGCATGCTAGTAAAAATGCAAAGCACTACAAATTGAAAAGTGAGGAAAATGGGTTTTGGACAGTTCAGATAAAATTGTCCTGGGTTTTTGAAAGGGAACAGCATCTGCACAGGCTCCTAAGGAGAAGACAGATTATAAAGTGCTGTCAGCACCCCTGTGTTCTCCCTCTTATCAAGAAGTGCCACTGTGTACTGGTCACCCTTGAAAATCTGGCCTCTTTTTTTAGCTTCCATAATGGTAGCATTTTGGAAAATACAAGCTTTGAAGTCACGGTATTGGACATACAGAGATAAACTTGCATTTTTGTGTCCTAAAACATAAATGGAAATCTACTTCACTGAAGCCTGCCGTTTTCCCTCATTTCTGGTTTGCATTGGAGAGGATGAGAAACAAATGCAAAATCCAGCCTGCAGCAGTTCAATCTGTGAGCCCAGAGCATCAGTCCCTAACGCATCTGCTTTGTTAAAGCCAGTAAAAATTTATTGCTGCTTCTCACAGATGTGCTGGGGGAAGCAGACAGAGACAACCCATTCATTCTCAGCCAGTACAAAGCATATAGCCCTAAGCATAGCTGTATTTATGTTCAAGCCAGCAAATATGCCCTCTCACTGAGAACATTTGGGTTGGAGCAGAGGGAATTTTTTTGTACCTAGAGAAAAATTGTCCATTCTGTACCTCTCCAAGTAGTCAGTTCATTGTCAGGCTGGAAGATGGGGCTGCATATACCTTTGGAAAGTTACTGGAAAGAAATGGATAGAGACAAAGCCTCCTATTCATTCCTTGTGTTTGTCACTGTGGATTCATAGTTATCTTCAGCTGTACATCTTCTGTAGCTCTTCATTCCTGATTTTTTCATTGGGAACATCTCCCTGGAAATTTGCAGGTTATTTAGAGTAAATGAAGGAGAGTTTTCAGCATTGGCATCCTTTTTGCTGACTTGTCAGAAAGGAACGGACAGCTTTTCTTTCAGCAAGCAAAAGTAGCTCAGTAGTAAAGCGAAAGTAGTCCTTCTCTTGGCCTCTGCAGAGAGAGTAGGCATGCCATTTGAGAAGATACCTGTGGTCAGGAAATGCTTGCTATGGTGCTGGGACACAAAACTTTTGACTGGAGGGGGGGTGGTCTGCCACCTGTACTCTGACCTGGCATGGACACAGTCTTGACTTTTCACAGGGTCTGACTGAAGGAAACTCAAATTCAGGTTGTTTTGGACCATTCATTCCTGATGACTTATGATTTTTACTGCTGAGAAACCATGTGGACAATGAATAACCTTTGTATCAATAGTCTAGAAAATCTGAATTTGTGTAATAACTTCTCACATACTAGAATACGGCAGTATAATTTTTAGCCCCTTTCATGCAATCTTGGAAAAAAAACCCACTCCAAAACTAATACACCTTGAACCACCAACAGAAATAAGTAAAGAATTTCACTTTGATTTTGGAGCATGCCCTGTTTTGTGCCTTCCTGATTGAAAACACTGCTGATGGGTTTTACCTTTGTGTCTTTTCTTTGTGCCAGTTGAGTGCCACCCAGACTGCTTGACCTGCTCTCAGTCCTTTGATCGCTGTAACGCCTGCCGAGACACAAGTAGGCAGCTGCAGAATGGGCATTGTGTGGAGACATGTGCCTCAGGCTTCTACCAGGATGGAGGGACTTGCTTAGGTAATTTCTGCAAAGGGTTATACCCTGTCAGATGACTGTCTTCTCTGTGGCTTGCTGTGCTTTTGTTGTAGGATACCACAAGCTTATTATGAAGAGATTGCCAGGCTTTGTTTGGAAAAGCATTCAGGCACATATTGAGTAGTAACCATGGGTTTAAGACTTCAGGAGGTTTCAGGTGGAAGCCCCTGAAAAATGCAAATTCTCAAACTCTTTTGCCAAAATGAGGCAAAATTATCTCCTTTTGTCAGAGCAGGGGAGTCTTGCTGCATCCAAGACATTCAGGATTAATACATCTTTCTTTATTCTTTCTCTTGGAAGCCTGCAATGAAACATGCTCAGCCTGTACCAATGGATTTGAGTGCTCCTCATGCCAGACATCCCTGCTAATGCAGAATGGGCAGTGTGTGACTTCATGTGGGAAGGGATACTTTCAAGATCAGCTCATCTGCACAGGTAACTCAAAGCAAAATGACTGCAATACTTTGTGATAGCAAAACAGCAGCTAAAAATTGTACCTGAGCTATTAGATATACTCTCTGTTGAGGGATCTGCTGTTGACATAGGTGTTAATGTTCACCGTAGAGTAAAGGAAGGAGTGGACATAGGAACTAAGTCATAGAGTATAAAATTGATTACTGGTTGGGGAAATATTCATTAAAATTCCTCAGCGGATCAGTTCTGTTGTAATAAAACTCTCTGCTTTTGAACATTGCGTTTTTTCACTACTGTTCTCTTTCAATCCAGAATTTTCTTTTGGAAATGTGACTGTGGTTTTTGTGGTGTTAAGAGTACAGAGCAGGATGTATGCACTAATTTTACTAAGGATATAACACCTCAAGTCATGCCTGGCCATCTGATCCTTGGGGTTTTTCTTTGACTTCAGTGCAGACTAACTGCAGCAGTTAATGCCAGACCTTTCAGGAGATGGTACTTTGAAGTGTGTAGAAAATTGCTTGGAGGGATGGGGGATTCACAGAAGTCAGAAAAGCACACAGAAAATACTATTTGGAAAACTACTTTTGCGTTGTTTTGCCATTCATTTGTTTCACAGGGTACGCTCTTCCTGGAAGTTGATTGGACTAACTGTTCTCAGGAAGCATATTTACAAAGTAAATTAGTAATTCTATAAAACATTGAGATGCGTCTAAATCCTGTATGTTAGTGATTGGAAAGACTGAGAATAAGATTATGGAGTTTCAGTTTTCTCTTCAGTGGAAGTATGATAGTGCTTTTATGAGCCTCCTCTGCTCCTTTGAAATATTTGTACTTTTCCCAAACTGTAAGGCAGCTGCTTTTTCATCATGACAGTTTAATTGTTTTCTCTAAAGTTAACACTTTTCTCCTCTTGATGTTGGCCTTTTTAAGAAGGCTTCTAATTATTTCTGCAGCTCTAATTCATCAAAGGGGTGGAGCACATGCTTAACTTCTTGAGCCATCACTTTAATTTCTTTGGAACTAGCCCTCCTGCTTAAATACAGGCTTAGGGCTTTTGGCAGATTTCAGGGAAAGCACTTTAGATTCCAAGGCCAGCTTCCTGTTCTGAAGTGGTTTGCCTTGAAGAGCTGACCATTTGTTTCAGTTTTCAAAGTCTGAAAAACCTCTGTTGTCCAGCAGTGACTGTAGACTAGGGCCCCATTGTGCATGTATAAATAGAAAAGAGAGACCTGGTCCAAAAGAATTTATAGACTTAAGTATCAAATAATCTTCTACTTCATTTGGTTTTATTTTGCCATTTCCTTTTCACCTGCTCCTAGTGTTTTAATTGGCAGTGCCCATGTACTGCTGAAGTGGTAAGGAAAGGCTAATGTTTCATTTTATTACTGGTTTTTAGATTACTGATTGTACATTCCATCCAAATTTGCAGTCACACACGCTTGTAGCTGAAAGTTACTGGGAAAATTTGTTCCTGTTTCCTCAAGGGAATTAAACCAATTTGCTTTAGTTCTGCCTGGCTGCATTTTCTGCATAAAGTCACACCAGTAGAGAATGTTTTAAATTTCAGATATGGTCCGTAATTCATTGCCATTCACTCTTTCTTTGTATCCTCTTTATTTTTACAAATGTCTAATCTGATTGTCCAGACGAGCCTTAGACTGTTCAGAAATATTTTTCTCATAATGGTTTTAACATCTACAATAAGCATGTTCCAAAATCACAAAAAGAATCAACTAGACTGCATTAATTGCTATAGTTCCAGTAAACTCCCTCTTGAGGAATTCGCTCTGGAGATGAAAAAGACCTATAAGACTAGGTTTCTTACTCCATCCTATTGTTGAAACGCTGTTTGTAACAAAACACAATGAATTAGTCTTTCCTTTTGTTCATGTTTTATAACATCTGGTCTAATTGAATCTATTTTGAATTTCAGAATACAGCTGTTTAATCTCTGCCCTATTTTAATCTTACACAAGCATTATTTCCTGCCCCCGTCCCTCCACCTGCTTCTGTGGAGTATTAAAACCATTAAGAGAATGTAAAGTTGAGAATAAAAGATAATAGATTCAGTTATGTGGCAGTGTATTTAAAGATCATGGATCACTTTTTTTGCAGGTTTAGAGCAGAGTGGTAGATGAAGTCTTCCTTGTCAGAAATAGGCTGTGGAAACAGTTAAGAAACCCCCCACCAAAGGCAAAGCAAAGGGAAGCAAAAATAAAAGATGTCTGCCTGGTAGAACAGAAGGACTCAAAGGACTTGTAGTGTTCAGTGCTCTCACTGCATTTTTCTAACTTAATTATTTATGTTTTCAAGATTATTCAAATGCCTAGGCAGAACTCAAGTGTTTCTGCTTTGATCTTCCAAAATGCAAACGTCAAAATGTGTAACTTGACACCAGCAGACCCAGCTCACTCTGTAGCAAAGCACTTGAATTTTTATTCACAACCTGTTGTTTTTCTCTGCCGTATCTGGCTGTGGAGGCTCACCTTGAGGATAAACAATGGAACATGACTAAGCTGAGCTTGCCTAGCTCACGGTGAGGAGGGCAAGTTAGAAGTTGTTAATGGTACCATGCGGCACAGAGCAGTCGAACCCCATCTGTGCTTTGCCAAAACCAAGCAGTGACTTCTTACTGTGTTCTTGCTGGGATGCCATTTGTGTTAGCCCTCTTGTTGTCATCAAACCTGGCAATGCTATAGCTGCACTGATGCAGGTAAGAGAAAGTTTGTTGAGTGGATCTTTAATTGATTCTCTGACTTCTGGTCAGTCACGAAAGAACAGAAACATCACTTTGCAGGACCTCTCATCTTCTAAAAGCCTGGGCCTGTGTTGCTTCTTGTGACTTCTACATTACACCCCTGCAATTCCTGCATAACAGAGCAGACAGAAAGACCCATTGGCTCAGGAGCCAATGGAGTTCTCTTGCTTTAACCAAGAAGTGGGACCCTGGAAGTTTTGTCTGTTTAATTTTGATTTTCTGGAAAGACATGTTACTGCAGCTTAATGAATACCATCACGCCAGCTGAGGCAGAGTAATTGCACACCCTATAGCAACTGGAAGGTTGACTATAATCTTTTGAACATCTTTCCTTCAGCAGCAGTGTCTGGTTAAGCTGCAGGGTCTTGCATGTAAGTCCAGTATCCACACAGAAGGGAGGAGACAATGCAAAACAGTCCCTACAAATCTGAACTGAAAAGAGCCAGGAAAGGTGAAACCAGTTTCCTGGCGATGCAGTCATTCTGTTGATTTATTTTCACACAGACACTTAGTTGCTGTAGGCAAAGATGGTTTAGCTGACAGTGGCTCATTGAATGCTTCCACTTTTTCCCCTGCTTTTTCAGTGGAGTTGGTGACTGGCTGTTTGGGCAAGGAGCAGCTGTTGAGTCTGGCAGTGATCCAGCGCTGAAAGAGCCAGAGCTTCTGCGGGCAGGGTGTGCGTGAGTGTGTATAAACACAGGGCAGGAATGGGTTGGGGCTGGTGTCCCATCCGTATGAACCCAAGTCCTACATGTTGGGAGTCCACTGCTTACAACTGCAGTCGCAGTTGTACCATCTGATGGCAAACAGAGTGGAGATATTGACTAGGATTTAGTAGCTGCTGGACTAGTGACAAAAAAGTCCTCAAGACATATGAAAATAAATTGCCTGGTGCCTGTCGCTGCAAGCACGAGAAGTGAAGGATTGTATCTGTAGGAGCATGAATCAGGCTGTGCGTGTTTGTCATCTGGAGACTGGCAGCTGATAACTCCTGGAGGTGCTTGCCACCTTGCATACAGAAATGGCTGTGTCGGATGAGTCCATGGAGCCTGTTCCCAGGGAGGGCTTGCATAGCAGAGCTAATGACTGCAGCAGCACATCAGAGCCGAGTCTCTTGCTGCAAGCCTTTTTTTTTGTTGGCCCACCTGAGGCAATTGTTACCAATCCTGTACTTTGTGTCATTTGCACTACTTCCAAATGCTAAATGTGGCTGTCTTGCTAAAAATCGGGTTGCGTTCTTTCTCCTTTCCTTCCTTTCTTCCAAACTCTGCTACTTAGATATCCTTCATTTCTGTCCCTTTTGGTCTCAGAGAAGCCACTTGGACCTGGTCTCTGTCTAGTAGCTTGGAGTCCAGCCGATCTGTTTCATCTCAGTTGGCCAAATTCACTGCAGCTTCTCAGGTCTGGTGATCTCTGGTAGGTTGTACTTCATCTTCCCTCACTACCCATAGCTGAGATGCCAAGAAGTCATGACCCATCTAGGAAGACAAGCAATTTTAACACAACAGCTGCCTCACTAGAAGACTTGAAAGCTGCTGTGATACCCAGGAGTGGGTTTGCAGGATTTTTGCCAAGGGCCAGGGAGAGCCAACTGGGAACTGGAGAGAGGAAGTGAAGTAAGATCTTAAACTCCTCCAACCTGCAGACTATGCTGGTTTGTATCGTTACCTGGCTTGAGCCTAGATGTGACAGGTTTCCCCACTACAAGTAGGGCACTGGGAGTGTTCTTAGCCCACCTTGTCTAAGATACCCTTCCTTCTTGTCTCACTCCCTTTCTTGGTGGCTGTGTTTAGAGTAATATTTGTGGTGAGTTTCTTTTTGGCAGCAGAGAATGGGGGAGTGGGCTGGGCTGGCCTGTCTGCTGCTCTATTAGCCCTATGGCCACGTGTCCATAGAAAGGCTTAAGAGAGCCAGAGCCAGAAAGGAAGGCAAGCTGAGAGGGAGGGCTGTTTGCATTGCAAGTAGCTGTGGGCAAGGACAGTGGTGGTGGTGATGACAAAAGCCCAGCAGAACAGCCGTGCGCAGACTGCGGCACAGGCAATACTGCTGGGCACCATCTCCAGAGAAGAGCCTGGGATGTGGGTCCAGCCATGCCAAAGACCTTTCCAGCGTGGGTATTGTTTATGGTAGACTTAGATCCAGGAAAATATGTGGAACTGGCAGGAGGTGAAGACATTACTTTGACCTACACAGAGGCACAGCTTGAGGCAGCTGCTTGAGAGAAGGGATTGAGGTGAGGATGCACTCAGGAGGACTTGGTCTAGTGCAGGCAGCAAATGGTGCACAGTGGGAGCCGAAGCACATTTGTCCAACTGATCTGGCTTTCATCAAAAGTGCATTTTAATACAGCTGTATGCAAGGCTGCCTGTTTAGAAAGAGAGGGTGGAGGCCAGGCTGCCAGGAGAGAATAGTGTCTCTTGGAAAGGAGCAGCATCTCCAGAGAGGACTTGAGAACTGTGCAAATAACTGAGTATGTTCAGATGCATCAACATATTGAGGCAGGTTAACAGCAAGGGGGTCAAGTTGTGCAGTGGGAAGTCTTTAATTAGAGGATCCAAGTCCTGGTGCCCACTCTTTCAAAAAGAAAGAGTGAGCTCAGAGAGGAGCAAAACACTCATGGCTGGAAGGTGAAGTGAGGACATTCCAGTACTTAAGAATTTACAGCATGAACTCATACTCTGCAGTTAACTTTTGAGTGTAGATGTGCCCTGAGAATCATCCAAGCTGGAACAAGATGCAGCTTTTTATCAGCAAGGGAAATTATCGACTGGAGCAGAAAAGTGTGCACAATCTCTACCTTGGGCTGGGATGTTTGGTATTCATTCTGTTGTGATTCAGCCCCAATTAGATGTGTGTGATAGTGGTGATGGCAGTTGCTGTATGCGTCGGGGCAAAGATCCTTTTGGGTACAGGATGCCTAGTGTCCTTATGAGACACTCCTCACATAGGAGCATTCAGGAACTAGAAGAGCATTCTGGACAGATCAGGAATAAAGGGGTGGGGGAAGATGCAGGAAGGTGAGAAGGGGGAAAGCAGACAGCTAGTTACAAGGCAACAGAAGAAGATGCTAAAAGGGAAAATAAAGGTGAAAGTCTGGAGAAGGAACATCCACATTGTCAAAGGACCACATGCTGGGCATGAACTCAAATGTCCCGTGTCTTGGCCCCCTAAATACTCCCTGTTCTAACCCCATGCATGTCATGTCACATCTCTGTGTTTCGTTCCCTATATATAAAATGGAGACAATAACACTTCCTTGCCTTAGGGGGCAGTGAGATTCACTAAGATGGCATGTTTATCTTATGCTGTGCAGTGTGACTCATATATAAGCACAAACATAGGTGCTCCATTTCATTAATTAACAAACCCAAGAGCAACTATGGCCTCGAGCAGACAGAAGAAGCATAGAAACCACGCAAAACAGGAGTGAGGTGGGAGCAGTGGTGATTACCAGTTTGCTGTAAACTTACAGCTACGTGGATCGCAAACACTCCCACCTGTTATAGGGGAGAGGGTGAATTGTCTCTCACTTAGCGGGTTTATTTTGGCAGGAAGGTGTTTGCTTTTGTCACTGTTCTGTATGCAGATGTGCTCTTAGTGATGTGGATGATCTGTGTCTGCTGGTTCCTGCATTACACTGAGACTACTTGCAGAAGAGGTTTTCTTGGGTGGGTGCAACTTTAGATGTGTTTGCGCATACAGGGCAAATGTCAAAAAGTTCTGTTTCCCCCCACCTGCCGTGCTCTGGGAGCACAAGTGTGTACCTGCCTTATTGCGAAATAATAAATTTAAGAATATCTTTAGAACATATTTGGGTGTAATCGAGAAAAAAATCTAATAGCTAAAAGAACTGTAATTTGCACAGTTCCTGCAAGCACTGGTAGCACAGGATTTTTTAACATGAGTCTGCGTCACACATTTCATAAGCAGTAACCACAGTGGGCTGAATCTCCCCCACAGCTGAACTTGTACAGTTCCAGATAAGGTGGTTTGTTCAACAACTGTTTTGGGAGGCAGAATTGGTCTTCATGCAGTTATTATTTTAATTGTAAGATGTCATCATGCACAAGGATCACTCTGTTCTGCCTACGTATTCCTGTACCCAGATGCCACAGAGAGGGCATTTACACTACTTGCATTGCAGGAATGTGTTATACTTCAGGAATATCTGAAACATTACTGTGTCCCAACCATGATACATGGCTCACCCGGAGAGAAACGTAGCTGGTATCTCAACTCAGTGAGGAAATGCCCCTTCTCTTCTGCTGGCAGTGTCAAGGAAAAGAAACACAGTGCCCGCTGTACTGCACCTGGGACCCACTGCCCACCTTTCCCCAGGAATTACTCAGGCTGAGCATGTGAGGATTTCTACCGAGCCTGACCAGATCGGCCAACAGCCAGAAGTCAGTTCCTTCTGTGCTAGTGCAGAGCCCTGGAAGGGCAGAAGGAGTTGTTTCCAGAAGTAGGCTGTCTTGCTTTTAATTTTGCAGGACCTTGGTTGCAGCCCTGCAGTCTAATTCTGTGTTTGTACATGGAGCTGGGTTAATGTCGGTAGTCACTGCAAGGATCTGATTGCAGGTCTGTTTTTTTAAGTAGCATATGATGGAATCTCTTCCCATTTCCCTTTGTGCTCATACAGCCCCTAGCACCAGGATGAGCAAACAGGACTTAGCAGTGTTACCAACACTCCTCCTAGTCTGATAACAGTTACAGAAACTGCTCTGATGTATACAGCATGTAATACTGCATGTACAAGATGAAGCTGTAAATTGTACCCCTGAGATGGCTTGGATGAAAGATGCTAACAGAAGAGCAGCAGCTTTTTTTTGTTTTCTTTTCCTTTTCTGAAGCAGTGGATGCCTGTGAATTTAAGAAACAAAACTGAAAAAAAAGTGAATCACTGCAAACTGTTCATTTTAAAGAGATGATGAAGTTGTTTATTAATCCTGCACCTTTCTTTCCTGCAGCTTGTCACGAGTCCTGTTCCTCATGCTGGGGTGCTGCTGAGAACAATTGTTTGTCCTGCAAAGATGCATCACGCGTGCTAAAAGCAGGGCTCTGCGTGGCCAGCTGTGGACAAGGATTTTATACAAAGGATGGAATCTGCAGCGGTAAATACCTGTTTTCTTCTCCAATTGCAAGAAGCTTGAGAAATGCTCTGCAAAAAAGGAATCAATATTTCATTCAGCCATGCAGCAGCTGTGATTTTATTCATGTCTTAGAAGCCAGATGCACCTTGTGCATAAATATCGGATGAGGAAAGCTGCTGTTTGTTTGTAAGATTATTAATTCATTTAAGCTAATCAGATGCTGAAAGATTTAAGGTTTTTTCCCTCACTGAACAGCTTGAAAGCCTAACTGAGTAGTTTCTGAGGGCTTGACAAATCCATTTGTCTGTGGAAAGAAAAATGGCCTTTGCCAGCAGGTCTCTGTAAATTTGATTATAATTCAGCATCACAATAACTAATACCTGCACAACAGATAAGACTTGGGAGCTGGGAAGGTTTGCTGAGAAAAAGGAAGAGATGGCTGGAGGGAATTGAAAGACCTAAGTCAAACAGATCATAAAGGGGAAAAAATGTCTCAAATAAATAAAGAATTTAAAATTTGCCACAACCTTTCATATTAATTCTGGCTTTCTGCTGGCAACCACCTATACCTGCTTTGAAGGACTGTCCAGCATAATCAGTAGAAATGATGCAGGGGTTGTCTGTCTTCATGCAGGTCTATCTGAGCCACAGCTAGCTAGAGAGGCCTTGAAACCTGGATAATGTTGACAAAATTGTTGCTATTCTGGCAGATTCTGGATGAATTTCACTTTGACCAGGTTCCCCTTTAGTTTGATTGATGTCTATAACAGTAAATTTTACTCACCTGTGTTTTGAAGTGTGCAGGCTTGAAATCTTAAATTTGTAGCTGAAAGTCATTTAAGCTAAAAAGGAAATTTGGCTTAGATGCAGCTTGGGCATAATTTTGATTTTTATTGCTAGTGATTTCTCAAAACTGCATAGCTGTTCCTCATGACCTCCAGGATTCAGGCCTTTTGTCTTCTACCAAAAACATGCATTTTGATACCCAACCGGAGAGCTGTGAGCTGTTTTAAAGGGAGGCTGTCTGACTGATGAAAAGAAACAAAAATTGGTTAAGTAAAATGGTTGGCTCTTCTGCATATATGGCAACAGTAGTGCTACTGACAAGGTATGGTTTGGCTTACTTGATTTTATCTTTGTGGCCAGGTTGATAGGTCTGTTGTTCTTTCCTCATTGAGTGCATTTCATTAATGAGCTGTCGTCTTTGGCAGCTTGTGACCAGTTCTGTGAAACATGCTATTCAGACCAAGCCGGGTGTTTGACTTGTGCTTCAGATAAGTTGTTACATGATGGGAAGTGCATTTCAGAGTGCCCAGATGGATATTTCCCAAGTAGCAATGGAAGATGCAGAGGTAAGAGGCATATTTGCGTGACCTTTTTTAAGGCTCTCAAGGCACCCTCCACATGTTGTCTGCTTTCCCCCAGATGTTTACGTGGGGGGGAGGGAATGTTAAGAGCACAGAAGTGCGAGTGGGGACAGGGAATTTTTTTTGTTTTCTTTGGTTCACTTGTGATAGATTGTTTTAAATAACCTCTTTGCCTTGCCAAGCATATTAAGACACTTCGAGATATATATTCAAAACACTGTGTGAGTGAGAATTATTACTGTTAGTAGTTATTAATATGTGTGCACTTCTCCTCTCATTAGTTCATAAAGCTGAATATCATCCCAGCTGGGAGATTGTAGTTAGCTGGAGGAGACTTTAGTCAGCACCACCACTCTCAAGGAGAAAAAAAATGGGATATTTCAGTTCTGTGTGCTCTTGTTTCTTTATCAGCTTGTCATGATTCATGCTCCACATGTGAGGGACCTCTGGCCACTCACTGCACCTCCTGTTCCTTTCCTCTGGCACTGCGCTGGGGCCAGTGCCTGCAGGGCTGTGGAGAGGGTTTTTACCAGGATCACAACACCTGCAAGGGTAAGCTGTGTACTTGGAGTAAATTCCCCCACTGCTGTAAATCAGTGTAATCTATACTGGCTTTTGTTGGGCTGTGCTCGAACTGCCCAGCTACGATGCTGATCCTTTATCCTATGCTGAACTGGTCAATGAGTAATTCCTGTGTTTGCCTGTTGATTGTTTTCTACTTTGAGAAAAAGCAAATCTTCTCAAGTACTTCCTGCTTCACACCCTCAGGATTTAGTGATCTTGGGGATATTTTTTTTTCCCTCTATGCTGCTGAAATAAACATACATTGCTTCCAACTTTTTCTTGACACAAGTTAAGAGGTGGATGAAATTCTGCACACACCTAGTAAATTTGCTAAGACTGAGGTCATTTTTGCAGCAGTGGAAAACCTGAAAATTCAGAAGACTAATTTATGCTTCCTATGAGACCTTCAGACTGTCATTTCTTGATATTTCTCCTAGTGAGACTGTGTTCACTGTTACGGTTCCAGAAATTAAAGGAAAATTGACTGCCTGTGGCACAGTACTGCATTTTTTTCCCACATTATTTGTTCATCAACTTTATTTAAGAAAAGGGCTGTTATTTGGGGGTGGGTAAAAAGACGTCAAAATGTTTTTCTAAAATCCCTGTTCCGTTATAGAAAATGCAGCACCCTGTCAGTTTATGGAACAGATTTATTAGCTTGTGAGTTGCTGTGGAGTGTATGCTCTTTGCTAGCTCTTTGAGTATCAGACTGTCTACAGTGATACAAAACTGGAAAGAGGGATGAACAAGTGGGTCCAAACCAGTGTTTTCTCCCCTTTCTCTCTCACATTTACGACCAGATGCCCAGGTCGTTGGGCCTTGTCCATCTCTCTGAGAAAGCTGTCCTCAGAGCTGCGGCTCTGACTGCTCTCTTGACCTGTGCACAGGTTGTCACCCATCCTGCCGCACCTGCGTTGGCCCGGGGACCTCTCATTGCCTGCAGTGCAGGGCACCAGAGGACGTACTGCAACCTCACCAGCCCATGGAAGGAGCTGTACATGGCCTTTGCCTCTCTCACTGCCAAGCCCGGTTCTACATGGATACCACAGGAGTCTGCAAACGTGAGTAGAGGATGGGAACAGTTGTTCAAATCCTTCAGCATGGGGCTGCACCGGATTTTAGGTGTTGAGGGTGATCTTGTACAGTATTTGATTCTTCCGTGCTTTGAGCTCCTGTGTTTGCCTTGTGACAGTCACGAATGTTTAAACTCAGTAACTTTCAGAATGGCATATACTAGTAACTTTGAGGGAAAATATACTCCACATATAATTTGTGACTAAAGAACTCAGGTACTTTTTAAAAAATGACTATGTTCAAGTCTCCACAGCTTAGCTTTCTTTTCACTGAAGCTGAGAATGTGATTTTTACCACTGACTTATTTTGAAGCAGGATCAATCCTTAAATCCTTTTCAGAAAAGACTGAGCTGTCTCCTTATTAGCCCTTGGAGCAGGTCAAGCCACCCCACAGCAGTCTTTTCTTTTGCGGAAGCTCTTCTGATACATGCCCTGCAGCACACATGCCATGACTGCTCCTGAAATACCAAGTAGGAGGCATTTCCATGAAGGCTAAAGTTTGGAAAAGAGGCTAACATGGTGTACACTGGGGATATGCATGGTTTCCCACCACTTTGAGAGAAAACTGTTGTGGATTTAAGTGAAGAATGTTTACTGGGTGGATCCGCAAGCCAGTCTGGCTGTACAGAGCTGGTGTGGATGTCTGTACAACAAACGTATTGCAGTATCTTGAAAATGATGCAGACAGAAGCAGGCTGAGAGGTTAGACTGGGCATCTTGTGCCCACACAGTCCAGCCTAAGCCTACGGAGAAATGATACTTTCAGAAATGGCAGTGATTTCCCTGTGTGGAAAGACCAGTCATAGAGACGGTGACTCTACAGCACTTAAGTAAAGTAACAGTGATAACAATAGCAACAGTGCTACTGATGGCTGTTTCTTCTTGTTGAAAAAACATTTTCTAAAAGTGGGCACAATTTAAAATCCATTTATTTTTACTTTATCTCTTCATCTCAACTTGATGGAAAGAGTCTTTACAAGCTCATTTTTTTTGCTCTAGGGGATCTTAAAAAAGGAAGAAGTGGCATTTTTTTTTGGTGGAATGACTCTGTCTTTAACAGTGACTCACACAGCCCATAAGTTGTGCAGTGCTTCAGATTGGTTCCTGAAGGCATTAGTGTAGAGCCTCCAAACCATGCAGTGGTCATTCCTTGGCAGGTAATGGGGTTTCTTGGCTGAGTCCAGGTTATGGTATAGAAGCTGAGTGAAGAATTCCATATACCACTGCCTCAGATGGGTGCACAGACTTGTACAAACAGGCCTGAGCAGAGTTCGGTGATAGTGCTGAGTTATGTCATTGGGCAAGAATGCTGGCACAGCCCTATACATTATTAGCTCTGCTGTATTAGTAATAGCGTTAGAATGGTAGTTTGATTTATTGCAGAAGGGTGTGAAGATTCAAGATTTTAAACTTTGAGCTACCCCTGTAAAATACTCATGCAGAGTTTGTAGATGCACCTTTTTGAAAAAGTAAACCTACAACAGATGGGTACGATGCCTACATTATCTGTGCAGAACAGAAGCACATGCATATGTAGGTTAAAATGCTGGTTTTGAAGGTTTTACCTATGTGGTTGTGAATTTCTCACCAAACCACAGAAATATCTCTATATTTTTCTAATGCTTGAGATTTACCTGATGAAGCTGTAAGAAGTTTCTCTCTTACATGATTTGAATCACTTGAACCAAAGACACTCCTGGAGACATTGCATTTATGATGAGGATCCCTGACTTCTCTCTCTGGCTGTCTGACAGACAGTTAAGTGCCCTTCCTAGAGGGCAGGAAGCCTCTCTTTGTGTTCAACAGAGACTCATGCAGTGGAACTTGTGGCCTCGAGTCACTGCTGTAATAAATACTAGGTTTTTAATGAATGACTTTATATAGTTACTTAATCGGATTACTTAGTTTAAGATGGCTTGTTTTAGAGTCAGTACCAGTAAAGGTGAAGAAGTCTAACTTTAACTGCACTCTTTTCATTCTTGCTGAATCATCGTTATAATGAGCGTTCACTTTGCTAGCCATGAAGTCAGGTGGCAAGCCCACCTCTATGTATATTTCCTCTTACTGCTCCAGATGGCTGATGATAACCATGCAGGGATGCTGGATAGCAAATCCTTCATTGTAGGGTGATAGCAAAAGATGATTTCAGAATCTGGTAAGTTTGCAGAACCCCAGAGCTTTTATAGGGAGGACAACAGTATTACATGGCATTGTGCACCTCAGCTTTCCATTTCAGTAGTGAATTGTGTGGGTGCAAAGAAAGATTAAATATGCATCTATCTGTGGTTGCTCCTTGTCTTCAAGAAGTGTGCTATCTAGCCCTTGTACTCCTGCCCTTTCTACCTTTCACAAGCAGAGGATCCTGTAAAGTAAATACCTTCCTGTCATCCCTGGGGAGAAAGCAATCTAGCCATATTCTAGGACAGTAACAACCAAGCTAAGCTAGAACTAATTTGGCTCTCTCTCTGTCTTCTTGTTTTTCCCTTCCCTGCAGAGTGCCACTCCTCCTGTGCAGGCTGTGTGGGGAACACTTCCCAGGACTGCACGGCTTGTCTGTCTTCCCATGTGCTGCTCGAAGGCAGATGCCTCTCTGAGTGCCCAGAGGGGCTGTTCAGCCATGAAGATCACTGCTACTGTGAGTGCATAGTGCATGCACCTGCAGCTTATACTACTGAATTTCATTGCATGCACATTTTGTAATGCATTTCTCAGTGTAATTAGAGATGCTGTCAGTTTTATATGAGGCTATTTAAGTATTTTCAGGGGAGAATAGGATAGTCCAATTTCAAGTAATGGAATCTCCTCCTAATGGGAGAGAGGCGTACACACTGAATCATAAATTCTAATCAGTTTTGCTCCTCTGGACTGCTTCCCTGAAGATATTTTGCATTTCATTTCAGTAGGCTTGGATGATGTTCTTAGCCAGTGCACTGTGGCAAAAGAAGTCTTCACTGGACAACGCTGAAAAAATGGTCTCCTTTTATTAAGCTAGATAAGAATATTGTCCATATGAATTAGCTTTATTTTTTAATCCACTCTTGGCTCTAGGGCTGGGTTTAGAAGGAAGGAATTCTGCAGATGCAGGAGAAAAGCCATTACATCTATGAATATGCCTGATCGGTAGTGGGGACGGCATTATTTATTTGTGTCTCAGCCTTGCTCACAAGTGGCCTTCATTTAGCTTGTTTGATCTCATCTAAGCAGATGACTGTGACTACTGGCTTTCTGAGTGACTGTAAGGATTAAATCATTTTTGCCACTTGCAGGAAATGAGTATGTATACTTTTAGAGTATGCTGCCATTCGCTATGAGCTGCTAAGTACAATGGGTGAGGAAATGCAGGCCTTTGAAATCTGATTAGTCCCTTCAAAGTCATCTGAAAGTTGTCTGCTGGTTTATAATTGGGTCAGGCGTACATGTATCTGTTCTAGCAGTAGGAGAAATTTACTGGTCACTTTCCTCGGAGTCCTCAAGTTTAGAGAGAGAAACCTCTTCTGAAGTCCATTGCTCTATTTATTCAAATTATTCACCCACGGAACAACTCTATAAATATGTTTATTTGGCAGGCTTTTGTAAAGATTCATCAATTTTGAGGTTGTGCGCTGCCACCTTAGAGCTGAGGTAACTGCTGAATGCTGCATTATGCAGTTTCAGGCTTATGTAAATATCTTAGAAACAAAATTTCAGTGTCAGGAAAGAGGCATCTTTCTGTTTGCTGCCAGCTTAGATCTCCTGCAGTTTTTGAACAGCGAAGCTCAGTTAATATAGGTGTGTCTAGAAAATTGATTCTTCCTTTTGAACACTGAATCCATGAGCATGATATCTGAAAAGCTGAGAAGGTGGTGGGACATGATGTGCTAGGTCTTAAGCCCTGGAGCCTTATGCTATGGCAGCTGCGAAATGCCTGGCTTCCATGGGGAGAGTGAGCAATTGTATGTAACCTGAGGGAATCCTGAGGTGGGAGATTTTTGAAGTTGTGTGCTTTTCTTCCTAGAAGAGCTTTAAAAGTATTTTTTGAGATTTTTCTTTTACAGATCATTAGCCATAGTATTTCTGTCTCCCTCAGATCTGTAGCATGGAAATCCTGGAAATGCAGCATCTGTCTTTAAAGGTGGAAGGATGCAAAAGCAGTCCGAGTGAAATATTCTTGAGCAATCTTAACCGCTTTCTCTGCATTCTTTTTGTTGATCTTTTAGCAGACAATAGCTAATGAGCTGGCATGACATTCAGTTTTTATAGGTTTCAGTTTGGGAGGGCTTTGTGCAGAAATCATTCCCGGATTTCCCACTCGTGAATATCAAATTCATGCCACTATGATGTTCATACAATCCCAAGATGTTTAATTTTTGTTGGATTTTTTGTTGTTGTTGTTAATTTGACCAGGGAAGTGCTGGAATTACCATCCCTGGAGGTGTTAAAAAAACACGTAGACTTGGCACTTCAGGACTTGGTTTAGTGGGCATGGTGGTATTGGGTTGATGGTTGGACTCGATTATCTTAAAGGTCTTTTCCAACCTAAATGATTCTATGATTCTATGTCCCCTACACAACCCACTCTCTTTCTTATGTGCACAAGCATATGGTGGAGGGAGGAATAAAAGGGCCAATCTCTTTATATTTTATGTTTTGTATAGATCTATACCTTGATTAATGCAGAGAACAGATTACATTTTTAAATTAACAACTCATTTATCATCTTGTTTATTCAAAATGAGGATGTAAGAGCCTTCCAAACCACAACTCTGCAGTCACTAATGCTGTTAGATCATTTTATGTCCGTGTTTTGTAGGAGTAAATGATTATTATAGGGGCTGGCTTTCTCAGGAGGGGAGAGTGTAAGCTGGACTATACCAAGAGCATAACAAGTGTTGCTTTTCTCATCCAGCCTGTCACCCATCCTGCAAGACATGCCGTGGCCCTTCTGATTTGGAGTGCTTAACCTGCCATCCCCATGCGACTCTAGCTAGTGGAAAGTGCAGAACTAGCTGCAAGGAAGAGCAGTATCTCAACCTGGTGGGATATTGTGTGGGTAAGTAAGAGGAGATTACATAGGTCATACAGTGTGATGATCTTTCTGTGGCATTAACCAGCTACTTGAGCACACACCATGAAGAAATCAAAATTTCTGTTATGGAGTAAAATGTCACACAGGTGAAAATACCATGAGGAAACTCCCCATTATGAATAGTATATAGCAAAGCTGCTTGCTACTCTGGCTATACATATCTTCACTAGAGCTGCATGAAGTCAATTGCAACTTGTGTAAGGCAGGCAGTAGGGAGAGGGAGACAAGGGTCTCCTTTGCCAGGTTTGCTGCTGCAGTTTGGTGTGAGGACTTGAGATCACATGTATAGACTAGTATGTCTGGGAATCATCAGAGCATTCATATACTTATTAATATCATAATGAGCATGCTCTTAACAATAGGATGGGCTGCAGCTCTGCTCTGCTGAGTGGTGATGTGCTTGCCTTTGCTGGGCCAAGCGCTTATCTGTGTCTCGCTCCAGTCTGGACTTTACAGCATAATGCCTGTCACTGTAGAGCCAAGCCTCGGGGACCCAGAGCCCGCTGCTTAAGTCCTGCACAGAGCTTCAGTAAAGTAAGTTAAGGAAACACTTGTGATTCAGAGAAGTGGTTTATGGAGCCCTAAAGAAAAATCGGCACAGTTAGCATTGCTGTGTGCATTTTTGGGAGGTAATAGGATTTCTGTATAGGGGTTATACTTTGTGGGTGTTGGTGCCTGCACTTAAGCCTATCATCAGAAGACACTGGTTGCATTTATCTGTTTAAAAAGAAAAATCGCTTTTAATCCATCACCCAGACATGTATAAACATACCCTGGGAACTGCTCCAACAATTTCTGAGCTTTATCAGGCCATTTTTTTTCTTTATCAAAAAAGATATGGTGTGTGAGGCTTAATCTAGGCTGAACAGTTCCGAATGAGATAAGGAATAGTAAGAAAAGGGGAAAATGCATTAGACGTAATAAATTTATACATTGAGAGGCTATTGTTCACAATTTAATATAGATTATTCCCCTTCACAGAGACGTCTTTTTGCTTACATATGTTGTGGGGTTTTTTATGAAGCAGTTGTTTCTTTGCTCTCCACAGATAAATTTTATGAACCGTTTCTTCATCTTCCTTTTAAACAACAGTTACTGTTTTGTCTGCAGAGACAAAGAGAGGGGAGGAAACAAAGTATCCTAAAACTATTGTACAGCTCCTTAGGTATACAAGAAATCTGGTTGGGGAATCAGGATGTTTCATACAGTCAAGTAATTACAGTACGGAGATATTTCAGCATTTCAGTGTGAAAAGCTGTCTCTGCCCTGTAAAATTTTAGGGGCTACGATGATACTTACTAATGTCCTGTCACATGATAGCTGTATGCACTTTATTTCTTCCACCTTATTTTCCCATTGCTTTGCATTATGCTTCCTACAAACAAAGGCCCATGGAAATGTGATCTTCCAGGTGTACATTTCATTGGAAAAACTTACTACCATTTTTCATAAACCAGGATTCTTTCTGAGGGGGGTTTACTCTGCTGCTTGCTGTGTGCTGTGTTCTTTAATTATCCCTTTTAGACTGATGTTACCTGTAAGTTTGGCAAGGTATCATGGAGGAATAAGTGTACTCCCCAAATCTCAGGTGATTAGGTAGATGTCACAGTGCCTGGCAATAACGAGGAGCAGAAATTGGAAACAATGGGCTCACTCAGGCAATGTGGAGGGCAAGGTTTGACCTCCAGATGCACTACACTGACAGTGGTGAATCATCTGCAAAGAACCTTGCCTGGCTTTCTGGGCTCCAAAGCAATTGCCGTCTGGTGGTGCATCCTTTCCTTGCAAACCAACAAGCTTTATTTCAAAGCCCCGTAGGTCATGAACATGGTCCACTGTTTGGAGACTTATCTTCTCAAAGTAGAAACATGTTTTCAAGGCTTAGTTCACAGTTCTTGGCATCACTTGAGTGTCAGTATTGAGCGTTTAGTTCTGTATCCCCAAAACAGGAGAGAAAGCTTTCCAGGTGCAACATAGTAAAAGTGTAAGGAGATGCCTTTCCTCCTCCCAGCTCTGACCTTTGTCTTGCTGTGTGACTCACTCACGTCAGTCCTGCCTTTGAGAGGCCAGTACAGCTATTCCTTGTAACATGGGAACCCTTAATGTTCACGTGGTCTTGCGCATACAGATGCAGTGATGTTTCTTTGTCTAACTGAAGTTTTGAAAATCCTTGTAGAGGAACATATTTATCTGTTGCCTTTAAAAAAAAGTTGTGCTTTCGTCTGTTCTGGTTTCAGCTGGGATAGAGTTAAGTGTCTTCCTAGTAGCTGGTACAGTGCTGTGTTCTGAGTTCAGTAGGAGAAGAATGTTGATAACACTCTGATGTTTTTGGTTGCTGCTAAGTAATGTTTAGACTAAGTCAA
>JANZLQ010000007.1:8443391-8476884 GCA_026212715.1 Elanus axillaris
TATCATTATAATTACTTTCTTCTTTTCTGTTCTATTAAACTGTTCTTATCTCAACCCACAAGTTTTACTTTTTTTTTTTTCCTGATTTTCTCCCCCATCCCACTTGGGGGGGGAAGGGGTGAGCGGCTGCATGGTGTTAGTTGCTCGCTGGTGTTAAACCATGACAGGTCTCAGATCTGCAGTCTGAAGTGTGTTGCTTTCTGTGCCAAATTTATGTCTGATGTTTAAGCAAAGGATGTGTGTTGCCAGTTCTGCTAGAGATAAAGAGCTTCACATCCAGGTTGTTAAATTTCACTCATTCTTATTCAGTACTGATTGAAATGCTAAATTTGCCCTTGCAAGTTATTAATTACCAGTTAAAGAGCAGCTGTCCCATAAAAGAGAACATTAAAACCCCTGACACTTGCATAATATATGATTTTCATCAGAATCTAACAAAGCTTTTTCCTTTGCTTCCCAAAGCAATTATTTTTTTACAATTATCTTCCCATTTATCTTTAATTCCTGACCCTCCAGGCAGAACTCTGTTATGACTTATAGGGACTGCTGTGCATTATAGCCACCTGTCATACTTTATGGACCTGCAGGGGAAAATCTTTCATACAGGATGGAGAAAACCAACTGTCACTTGAAACCGTTGCCTGTGAATTAATGTTGTTATTGTACATGTTACCTGAATGAGGATTAGAACATTTGCCTTGTTAATAGAAAAAAGACATCTTGTTTTCAGCAGTTTATCAAATAAGCATTCAAATGTAAACAAAAGAAAGACAAAATGGCCTCAAGTTTGAAAAGATCAGTGAGTTTCTAAGCTCTGTTTTGGGCATGCTGAATTTGTGCCAATCTTCTTTGACAGTGCTCAATTGATTAATTTTATAGCTAAAGTGTATGTACAGGAATGCGTGGCTTTAGCAGTCCCCTGTTGAGTCTTAGGGCTTCTGTGTGTTGTGTTTTGCCAGTGTGAGAACACTCTTTGATTTCCCTCTCCCTCTTATCCAAGACAACTTTAGCTTCAGGAAACACTGCAGTCACTAGTCTAAAAAATAACGGTCACTAAAACTGTTGTCCTGTTCATAAAATCCTGCCCTTACTTTTCTAACTTGAATAAATTGTATGCTTGTCTTGAGGTTTCGATATTGATCTTGAGGCTTCCTTGTTGATCTTTTCCTGACCTGGTGGAAGGGCAATTAGAAAAATGCAGAGGGGCTGTGCAGTGGCCGAAGCAAGGGGTTCACAGACAGCTCTTACTGGGTGCTCAGCTAAGGTGTAAAAGGGTGCAAAGGACTACCTACCAGAATTAGTAGCAATGGCAGCTGATGTGAAATGAAACTCAAAACACCCACAGATACAGTATCCCCCAAGGTCCTATCTTAACTTCCAGCTACATCTTCCTTGAAAGGGAACTCCCAATCCCCATGTTCAGCTGCTCAGGCCCTTGCTTTCTTAGGCTGTGTGCAGTTGTGAAAATGTTCCAGGATAAAACAGAAGAGCTCGCTCAGGAGGATGCTTGTAACAAGCCTTTCTGCCTTGCTCTTAAAATTCCAGAAAGGACACTCTGACAAGAAGAAATACATTCAGCTCCTTGTAAAATTAATGAGCTGTTGCCGTACTCTTAGCGAGACATTGATATCATCACAAAGAGCTGGAGTTTTGCTGAGCAGAGCAAGAGGGAAATTGGGGGCTTAGCTCCACTTAGTCACTGGCATGCAACCTCCTACAGAAATTAACAGCTGAGCTGCCAGAGGAGGAAAACAGAAGATCATTTCCCTACTTTGGTCTGGGCTCATTTGTGCCAGGCACCATCCAGCTGGATTTCCCACCTTATGCTGCCTAGAGAAGCTCCCACCCTTTGCAGAAGATGCAGGCAGATCCCTGCAAACATGGTTGCACTTCACCAGGAGTTCATCTCACTTGTTTGTGTGACAAATTTCCTTTTGGGTCTTTTAAAGCGGAGGCACCACCCCCACCATCCCCCACACCATCCCCCCCCTGCTTCTAACAACCAAATCAAACCAAAAATCCTGGTCAGCGCTAGGTGTCCTTTGGAATCAACTATATTGGTTTTCTTTCTGGATTTACTGTAAGGTGCTAGAGAATGTTTGCATGCTGACATGCCTGTAAATTGCATGGTGTTTTAAGTACTGATTTAAAGTAGTGCTTTGCTGTAAACCTCATACTTTACCTTAGAGTGTAGTATGAAACTTGCATCAGGAAATTTTTTTCTAAGGAGCCCTTAAGAGGGGAGGTGTATTTAAATAGTACAAGTGGTTGATTGCTTAGCAAATGGTGGAATTGAGAGGTAGAAATGCCTCTGGTTTCCTTTATGAGCATTCACAAACACTTTAGAGATGATTTTGTCTCCCCAAACAGCCTTCTTTGTCTTGACAGGCAAGAGAACAATATATAATAGATACTTTCCATATAGGAAGGCCACTATTTTCTTTGTTTTCTTGGCTTGCTAAGAGAAAGCTAAAGAGGATGTGGAAGTAAAGTAACTCTGGAAATGGAAATCTGTGTAAGTAATTATTTTATACTTTACAATGAAAGTTGCTTTATAGGAAGATCAGTGATAGGCAAGGTGGTTGGGAAGGGTTTTTGCATAGAAGTGAACTGACAAGGAGGAAATTAGAGCCAGCTGAAGGGGTAGCAGGAAGAAATTTTGTTTGGACAGTAGGAGGCAAGTCAGTAGTCTCAAAAAGATGAGAAGTGAGGCATTGGGACTATGAGCGAGGTGGTGACATGCTGCACTGAAGAATCCGTTTTGGATACTGGAAGAAGTCTAAGGGAGTTTAGGAACTGTTGCACTGACCTGTAACAAACAGGGGACCGGAAGCCTCTGAAATCCCAAAGCCCACAGGCAGTAACTTGCCTGCTAGCTGAGCTGGAGTGGAGATTGACAGGGAGAAGGCAGAAGTGGGAAGCAAATATAGCTGTGTGATATCACTGAGAAGCATAAGAAAAACACTCTGCTTCTGTTAGTCCTTGCTTCAAAGGGAGCCTGCTGTGAAAAATTTAAATAATCTTTTCCAAAACAAAGCACTTCAGTTCTTCCTTTACTCTCTCACTAGTTCCCCAATGTCCCTCAAATTCACCATGAGCATCAGTTCTGGCTTTTTTGGGGGGTGTTGTGTGCTCTTTGATCTCCAGGCTTGCCAAGGAACAAGAGAGTGATGGGGCTGATTTATCCTAAAACAGTAGCTGAGAAAAAGAACTCTTTCAATCTATAGGAGCAAACATAGAGGCTGTAAAGAGAAAACTCTACTGCAGCAGCACCTAGTTTTATAGATACTTAGTTTTTTAAACATTAGTTTGGGGGAGTCTAGTTATTTACAGTAGATACTGCTTATTTGAACACCCTACATTTTCTCTGTCTTATTTTTATGCTCTGTTTATGGAACCTATTGACCATACACAGTAAGTTTGTTTACTTACAATATCTAGCCAAAGTTCTCTATTAGAGACCAGTGGCTCCAGCAAGAGATTAAACTGGAGGAGTATTATTTTAACAATAAGGGGAGTAGACACATTGCCAGGTAAATGTGGAAGCATGAGAAACTAATTGGATTTATGTTAATTTTATTGACTATAAGTGCATAAAACTCTTCACCCAACCTCCAGCCCTGTGCATACAAATTACATATGGTGCTCAGGGCCTTTTGGATGATATTTTAGTCCTTGCTCTCTACGGTGAGCTGTGCGTGATCCTTTCTGTCTTCAGTGAGGCTACAGATAGATGGCAGGTCTTTCCACTCTGATATCAGCACAGGTTTGGGATCTTTGGCTGTAAAGACTTATGGGATGATGCCTTAGGTATTGAGTTCTTCTCCTGTGCAGTCAGAAGCTTCAGTATGATAACCCCTGTAAGCTGTAACGCCTCTAAGGAGGTTTTGGGGTTTATCATTGAGTTTGGGAGCATGACCTCATGTGCTGCTTTGCTTTTCTTAGAACTGTCCTGACAGTGGTGGATTGAGAACCTACAGGGTCACTATCTTAAGCATAATGTTTCTTCTCACACACCTTTAACTCCCCTCTGGCTGTTAATTTCCCATCCGCAAGGCTGAGAGTGTGGGGCAGAAACTAGGTAGATTATATACCCTGTAAAGTCAGGAGGTGAAGGAGGCAACTGCTTTAAGGACTTTGAATCCCTGCATGCAGTCAGAATTGCATTAATTTCTGAGCTGCATCTGTGCTTTTCCACCAGTGTTTGCTAAGAATCAGCTACATGTGATGTATAGAAGTCAAGCTAGGGTTAGACTCCAGTTGATGTTACGGTCTTGCAGGTATGGATGCAGAATTCCCCCGGACTCTGATGTGAGCCTGTCTTCAGCTTGTAAAATTAGATTGCCTGACAATCTGTAGTAATGCTGTTGCAAGAGACAAAAGACAGAAAGTTGAACCTTCAGTAGAAATCTGACAAGAGGCCAGGTACTCAAATCAAGCTTCATTATTACATTTCTTTCAAGACAGTCGTCATTTCCTTTGTAATTTTCTGAATTACCACAAAGAGGATTAATTTGGCTTCCAGGTTGCCTTACACCGCACTGTTGTGCATACAAAAGGCTTGTTGTAAAACCTTTTGAAGCACCTAAGTTCAGGCAGAGGTCAGGAGACACAAGCTTGTGTGCTCCTGGGGAAAAATGAAAAAAAGGAAAAGGTTTTGAGGCACTCATGCAACTCTAAATGCTGCTCTTGGCTTGGCTTTGAGGTCTGCAGTGGCCTCTTTAGGGTATGCATGTCTCATTTGTGTCGGAAAATCTGAACAGTAAGAACTACAGGAGAAGGTCATACAGCTGTACAGGTTGTGCTCTTCATTTTTCAGCAGTGGGAGCAGAGGGAGATGAATGCTTGCAGCTGCCAGCATAGTTTGTTAAAGATAAACCTGTAGGTAGAAGCACCTAAAATCAGAGAAAGGTTTGGGGAAAACGAAGAGCTTTGAACTGGCTTTGTACAAAGCTTTCTGGAGCTTACTTAAGGATGGGAAAGAGGATGCTTGAATGAGGCAGGAGAGATGTGGAGAATGTGGTTGCTGAGGAAAAGTGAAAACGTGGCAATGCTCGGGGAGAGCACAAGATGAGGATGAGGGCAAGAGGAAAGGAATGCTCTTTGAATGTGGTAATTTCTGGTCATCTCTCTTGCAGACATCTGTAAGTGCAGTGTTCAGCACCTGATCTCAGCCCTTGTGCACCAGATAGCAGGAAGGGGCTCTGAAAGTTACATCCCTAATGTCTTCCTTGAGCAATCAGGAATGCGTTTGCCCTTAGTTCTGTTTTGTCCATCTGTGATCACAGTGTCCGTTATTCTTTGCTTCCTTTAGACTGCCACCCTTTGTGTCGTCAGTGTGTGGCCAACCTGTGGGACACCGGCAGCATCTGTCTGAAGTGCCAGAACGCCCGTCACTTGCTACTGGGGGATCACTGTATTCCTGACTGTCCAGTGGGATACTATGCCGAGAACAGTGCCTGCAAAAGTGAGTAGTCCCTACAGAAGGCTCAAGTAGCTGCGAGGGACCACCTGGATCCTTGCGAGATGTTCCATGAAATGGTTCCTGTTTAGTAGAGAAGCTTTGTCCAGCTGGCAGGACACTGCACTGGGAGCTAGGCATGTCCTTCCTGGCTAATAACTGTGCCAGCTGGATTGGAGCACTCTCTCCTTGCTCCTTGTAATCTGTGTCTGCTTTCAGACTGGGAGTTCTTTGAGGCAGGCAGTACTGTACTGTCCTGAGCACATGCTGAGCCTACTGGGACCTAGCCTGCTGTTACAATACAATTAATAAGTGTAATGACTACCAGACAGTAGCATGCTTATGAGGACAAGGTGAACGCGGGGTTTTTCCTCTCTCTCTCTGTTAAATCCTGTCTCTGAAAGGTGGTGGCACAGAGAATAGGATGACGGTATGCTATGTTCTGTGTAGGGTAGCTACCCTGAGATCACTCCTAGGAAGAGATGGGCTTCTTAAACACAAGAAAGGATAACTTCAAACAGAGCCTTTTTATGTGCCTGTCACCAAGTCTCCAATTTGTGTGGTACCAGCACAGTTCTGGGATGCTAAAACTTGAAAATACTTTCTGGATATGTGCTTCGAAGGGCAGTGCAACTTCTGCTCACAGAAGGCAGAACACTAGCTGGTAGCAACTTCTCAGAAGTTTGCAACCTGAGATGAAACATCATCCTAGACGAGGTCTCTCCTTGAGACTTGTCTTGCTACAGTAATGCTCCAAAAAGCAATCATTCATAGCAGCTTGTAAAACAAAAAGCTAATTTCATTCAGTCTTTTAGGCTGGCGTGATAGATGCAGCTCTCCGGCTGCATGGGTGAATTTGCACTGATAGCACATTTTATTCTCTAGCCTTCTGTGCCTTCACCTATCCCTGGATCTCCTCCAGTATTTGTTGTTGATGTGGTTTCATATTCCAATCATTGTCTGAGCTGCTTTATATTTCTTGGACTCTTGGAAGGAAGTAGGTTGCTTTTCTTGTTACATGGCCAACAGAGACATGTTAAAGCCCAATGCTGTGCAAAGGGTATTGCAGTTTATTTTAAGAGAAAGAAATTGAACCAAGAAATTCTGCACATTAGAATTAAGATGTAGATGTGCCTTTTGCAGGAAGTTGCATTTACTAATCCAGTCTAACAATTATTGGTTAATGTTTCAAAGCTTCTCTCAAGCACTCTGGGAACTGTGTGTTTATTTACCTGTTTCTGACAAACGAAATCTGAGTGATGTATGAAATATACTCTGTGTCATTTAATTGGAAAGACCCCGAGAGGGATATTTTTTCTTCCTGGATATTTAAGCATAGGGATAACATTTCTTCCCTCTGGTATGAAGGTTTCATTTAAAAGAAGTTTTGCATTATTCAGACTATGTCAAAGTTCATACTACATTTTGTGCTAGCTTTGAAGATCTCCAGCACAGCGTAATGCAGTTGCTTCTCTGATTTCTTTGCCCACTTTCACTCTTGATTAATTTGACCTGATAGGTGTAATGATGGCATCAATCTTTAGGTAAAGGCCTATCAAGAGATAAAACAGACTAATAATTTTATGAGCATGTAACCCCTTTGGAGAAATTAATTTGATACATTGGTGTTATCCACTGCGGTATTTAAAATTTCTTCAATCAGACTAAGAAGCATAAGAAGCGGGAGGCGAAGGGATACAAAGGAAATGGGGAAAGAAAACGAGGGGTGGCATAAAAATATCTCTTAAAAAATGCAGGGAAAGAAAAAGATAGTAATGTACTTCCTTACTGAGGCAGTCAGTGGCATTGCTGGCTATGAAGAATTGCAGAAGGATGTTGTAAGACTGAGTGTCTGGGCAATAAAGAAAGGGATGAAGTTTTGGTATAGGCAGATGTAATGATGCACATACGGATACCTTGTTCTAAGCTCACACACAGAATGATGGCATCTTTGCTGTGATCTTGAAAAAATGATCAATCACCCTGTGAAAATGGCATCCCAGTGTTCAGCAACATTGAAAAAGCAAATCAAATGTTAGGTGCTAGTACAAAAGGAATAGAAGAATTCACTCTGCCACTGTCTAAAGGGGCTGGATGCTGTGAGCCATTCTGCCCATCTCAGAAGGGAAGGGCAGCAGAACTGATTGTGGGGAAGGGAGGGCTTCTGTACAGTGAGCAACTGAGTAGACCACAGTGCTTCAACCTGAAAAACAGGAGACCTTAGGAGGGAGAAAATACTACAGAGGCTTACAATGTCATGAGTGAAATGGAGGGAGGGTGCATAGAGATGGACTGTTCTCTATCAGTGTTGCTTCTTGGAATAGGTAGCAGATGTGCAACTCCTGCCAAAGGGATGGATGTAACTCTTCAGGGAGGTGTGAAGCTGTCAGGAAAGCACTAGATGATTCCTAAATGGACAAAGAGCATCAGGCTCGAGAGAAAGCACGAGAGGGAGGTACTGGTACATGCTTGCCTTTTTTTTTTTTTTTTTTTTCTTTACTTTTTTCTGATAGACTGGTCTTGGCCAGATCCTGTAGGGTTGTTCTTAAGTGGAAGGGAAGGTTGAAGAGAAGAGGAAAGGGTAAAAAGAGAGAGAAAGGAGAGGACAAGGAAGAGCTAGTGTGCATGACACACAGAGTGCAAATAAACCTATTTAGTCTGTCTGTCACAAGCTGAGTCAGCTCTGTTTCTGCTCCTGGGCACTGTGCACTAATAAAGGCTCAGACTTAGTAGGAACTTTTGGTCTTCAGTATCACCATGCTCAGTCTCTGAGAGTGCTTCTGCTAAACCTTGTGAATCTTGCTCAAAGATCTACTTCTCCTTGAACAGAAACACTTGTTCTTGCTATCTCTACAGGGTGTCACCCCTCATGTAAAACCTGCACCGGTGGGGGTCCTTTTTCCTGCTCTTCCTGCAACACCAGCCTGGTTCTCTCCCACACCAGCATGTGTGTGCCAGTCTGTTCCCCAGGATACTACAGGGATGACAGGCAGACCTGCAAACGTGAGTGCCTCTCTCCGACCCATCTCTCCTTTCCACAATGTATTCACCAACATGTCTTTTCTCATTCCTTCACTTACTGCTCCTCTTGCCAGGAAAAGAAAGATTTCAAGTGCCTAAAATTTCTATGTGAATTGATAGAGGTGATTAGCTGCCTTAGAAACGGAGCCTACAGCATGGTTTAAATTTGAACACAGTTGCAGTTTTGTTATTCAAATGACAAGAGGCTTTGGGTCCTGTAGTTAAAATTTGCAGGAGGGTTTGTGTAGTCTTCCCATGTTAAGTTGTCTAGGTGGTACATAGAGAAGTGGCCAAAAGTACTGGTGGATTCTGGGCTTTGTGAAAACTTGACAAGTTTAGACCAGTTTTAATCAACTCTAACTAAGGCAAATCCCCTCCCCACTACACTACCTGCCAGTACCTGCCATGGAAGCTGTATTAAGACTGTAGCATTTACGCTACATTTTTCCACATATGAAACCTCAGCAGGGACAAGGTACAGTGTGGTAGGCACAGCCCCAACTGACTTGAGCTGTGGTATTTTTGCCTTCTAATGATCTGATACAACTGATCTGGTGTTAAGTCCAGTAATATTTTATCCTACTCCCAATATCCCTTGTGAATCTTTCAGGGCCTCTCTTTTCCTTTTATTATTCTATTTTTGCTCTGGCCCTGACGTCAGTTGGTTTATTCCTCATGTTGATTACTGGGCTTGATGTTCCAAAATGCAAAATTACTGGCCCAGAGACATAAAAAATATGAAAAAACTCTGCTGGAATTGACCCACTGTAATACACACACCTAAAAATGAGCGAGTGCTTAAGTGGTTTGGTTGCTGTGAACCTGAACGCTCAAATTTGTTAAGTCCTGCATTACCCTGATTTAAGTTATCCTGATTTATGATATAACAACTCTGTTGCACTGCACAGAGTGTAAGTGTCAATGTCATCCTATCTAGACCCAATTTCTTTACTGGTGAGGTCTTATAGGAGGAAGCTGATATGGTTGTCAGCTTTACCTGCCTTTTGTTGAAATATATGGCTCTCCTGAAACTATTATTTCCATCGTATCAACAGAAATGGAGACACCTTGCATAAGTTCAAGGAAATATGTGGAAGACTTTGTACCATTCTTCTGTTGACATTAAAAAAAGGCTATTCAATAATAATGAAAAAAGGAAAGTAAAAAACCATGAATTAAAAAAAAGGAATCATGGGATTCTCACTGTCCTGGCTAGTTTCCTACAAGCTCTACAAGATACTCACTGTTCTCTCCTGTAGTACAGATTCTCTTATTGCTAGCTATACCAGAATATCTCCCTTCCTAATTAAAATGCCCTTTTCTAATGAAAACTTTCCTATCAATAGCTCCTCCCTCAGGACATTGTGGTAGAAGTGGAATGTTCCTGAGGACTGTACCCTTCCTGGATTTGGTTCAGTAGCTCAAGTGCAAATAGAGTTTTGCAAGCAAATTCAACTACTCTAATCTCCTTATTGCAAATGGCTTTTTAAGAAGCGTATGTAATCCTTGTGGCAGGAGGCTCAAGGCAAAGTGTGTTGGTGCATTGGATTTTTGTCATTCCAAGTGTCACTTGTGCCTTTTTAAGTGGAGTACTGCTGATAGGCCGTGTAGATATAAACTGTCCCAGGCTACTGGAAAACTGCCACTTAGAGCTAATGAAAATTGTTTAAATGGAGGTTGGCTGTTAGGCTGAGAAAATTTGGTCTCTCCTCAACGTTTATTTTAGTCACATTGCACTTTTGAGGAACTTGGGTTTGAAATGAAGTTCAGGGAGATGCTGAGTGCGTGTATGTACTCTTGGCAATATTTTTAAACTCAGTGGCGTACTGGCCGAGGAACAGTGCAAAGCTTAACAAGTTCTTCATGGGCTTAAAAATGCAGATATGGAGTCATACTGATAAAGCAAGCAACAAGATTGCTTTCAAATACAGGTTTTGCTTACTGTTCTGGCATGCCTCCATGGGTAACCTGATTTCTATAGATTTAGACCTCATGTGGAATGTTTTACCATACTTTTAATAGTTGGGGTTTCGTAGCACTTACAAATGGTAATTTTTCCATGTAGTGCTCTTAAGTGAAATCAGACTGGCACCAGAGCACCTAAAAACAGTTATTAGATTCTTTAGGTAAACTTTTTGTTAGAAATCATTTGTATCTCAATAAAATACAGACCTTCTGTGACATTTTTTAGATGAACTAAAACAAGCAGCTATTTTGAAGGGCACTGGGTTCTCACTTCAATGAGAGCTATGTGGGTATTTTCACATTTGCTTTGGTATTTTGAGGTTTTGTGGTTATGAAACTCTGTCTTGAATTAAAAGCAACTTGAAGTGGATTTCCACAATTAGCATATCACTAAATTAGCATTCTACAATTAGCATATCACCAATGTGTTACTGCAAGTAACTTGTTGGTATTTAGCACCTGAACTGTATTTGTGCTGAATCCTTTGAGAGGTTTTGTTTGTTTTTTTCCATTTATGGCCAACTATGCTTTATTCTTTAGTTTCAACACTTGGAGCTGTGTTTCCAGAGCTTTTTTTTCTGATTTATCATAAGTACGGAATTGAGCTTGGGCAAAGATTCTGACTCCATATGGATTTAGCAACACTCGGGGGTAGTTTGCTGGGAATTTAGCATACTCTGTAAATTTTCTCCATATTATGGTTGTAAAGTTTCAATTCACCAGAATCAGAGTGAGCTTTTCAGCGCATAGAAAAAGGGCTAGGAAATATTTCTCAGCCTTTCATAGCACATTGCTATTAAATCTTCTGCTGTGAAATAGCTAAGAGCTCTGACATTGGCCCTGAGTACACTTGGCTGTTAGTACAGCCTCCTGAGAAGTTTAGACCCTAGACATCAAAGAGGTGAGTTGAAATATTCTGAACCTCTGGACTTTGATCCTAGATTCAGTAAATCCCTGAATTTTTTTTTCCTGGCATCTTTATTTGCTCCCTACAGCTCCAAAATGTCATACTGTGTGCAAATAAAAAGGTGGAAACATTAAGTGAAATTAAATGGGCCCACCAAGGTTTGCTAACTGGAGTGCAGCAGTCTATTATGGTCTCCTAATTTGTGCATTTACACATTGAGTCTGGAATCATATGAAATACGAGTTGTTCAAAGAGAATAAGAAAATCAGAGACAGGGAAAGCTCTTATCTGGGGATTTGAATTCAAGGTCAGTGTTTTACCCTGACCTGTCCAGAGGAGAGTAAGCAGTGTGAGGAGACTTAACAATCTATTCCAAATGGAAGGAGGCTTTTTACATTTTGGAGGCTGTGAAAAGGAATGCAAGAAGCAAAAAAACTCTCCACAGGTGTCTCATCAAAGAGGACAGAGGAGTAGCAAGGCTACAGGATAATACCATTTTTACTTGTACAGTTGCCTGGTGCATCAGTAATTACAGTTATTTTCTCTGTCTTTGTCTTTCCACAGCTTGCAACAGCCAGTGTCTAAGCTGTGAATCAGCCACTGGCTGTACGTCTTGCAGAGATCCAGCTAAGGTCCTGTTGTTTGGAGAATGCCAGTACGAGAGCTGTGCTCAGCAGTATTATCTGGATTTTTCCAGCAAGACTTGCAGAGGTGAAAAATACATTGTGGGTTTAAAGAAAAAAGAAAAAAATAATTGCAAGTGCCTTGGCTAAGAATCCATCACGTTGCAGCATGATCTGTGCAGGCAGCCTGCTTTAAAAAGTGTGTATGAGTGGGGGAGTTGTTCAGTGACAGACTACTTCCAAGGTTTTTACAGTTATTTCTTTATTTCGGCAGTCTGCTGTCACATACCTCAGCCTTTCAGTGAAACAAGATTATTGCAAATCCATCTCTTGTAAATGATTTAGTAAGTGAGCCAGCAAACTTTTCAAGGGTCAGGTCCAGCAATTCATTTAGTCATGGGTCAGCTGAATAACGAGTGAGCTTACCAGGCTAAATCTTTTTTAGAGTGCTTATAAGGCCTTGTGTACTTACCTGCTTCTCTCTGTCTTAATAAATACTGTATCACTGAATGACTGCAGAAACAACAGTTTGGAGTGATTTAAAAGACATGTGACTTGAAAGATTTCCAGAACTCCCAAGGAGAGTGTTCCATAATGGAAATAAGTGGGGATAGCATGGCTTTATTGTAGCTGACACCACTAAGACTAGGATATAATACAAATGACTTGTTGTTCAGTGTTCATTTCTAGCTGGCTCTCTCAATACCTTAACCCAGCTTAACTGAGTAGCGTCTGTTCCCTTAACATTGCACTTCTTCAGAGAGGTGACATTGTCTGGTGTTTAGGGTGTTGGAATGAGGCAAGACTCTTGTCCTGGCTTTGTCCTGGACATGCTGCATGGGCTGGAGTAGTTCAGCTCACCTCAATGAGTCCTCGTTTCCCCTGCTTCTTGCTCTTGTCATTTGTCTGTCTCATCAGCCAAGCATGTCTGTCATTAATTGCTGATACAGACCCTCTAAGTGCCACCAAGAACAAACAGTAGTGTTGGCAGCATGAGTAGTCCTTGGGTGCATGTGTGTGACTGGGAGGTAGTACAAGGGCATGTGAAGGCAGATCTGATCCCAGCTCGATCCACTGTGTTTCTGGCCAGTGGACTTTCGAGGGGGACATTTGGACTGTGAGGGACAAGGATTTCATTTTCTTTTGGTCAGAGTCATTTGAAAGCCTGAGATTGATGAAGTGGCGTGGATAATTGCTAATGAGCAACAAACTCAGGGTTGGCAGAAAAGGAGCATTGCTCCTTATGGGATGAAGTCAGGCTTTGTGGGAAGCAAAACTGTGCTGGTGTTAGCAGGTCTGAATGCTGAACAAGAGCCCAGCCTGCTCAAATTTGACATAATTAGAACATGTTAAGTCCAAGAGGGGAAAAAAGCCAAACCCCATATCCTGAGTTGTAATAAGTCACTCAGTATGAATCATGCTTTCTTTTTTTTTAGTATCTCTTTAACAGTTTTTACTGTGCTCTTTGTTCCTCAGGCTTATATTCCCATAGCTTGTAAACCCCAAGTGCTAAGCACTTGTACAGCATGAACACCTATACAAAAAGGCTGCCCTGCATTGACTTTTTTTTCTTCCAGAGTGTGACTGGAGCTGTAATGCTTGTAAAGGTCCCCAGAGGACCGACTGCCTGCAGTGTATGGAGGGCTACGTTCTCCATGAAGGAGCTTGTGTGGAACAGTGCCCTGCAGCTTTCTACAAGGAATCAGAGACATGCCAGAGTGAGTTCTTCTTGAGCATTACTTCTAATCACTGCTGCCAACATCTTTCCATGCTTGTCTCCAATTTGTGCACGTCTTGCATTCAGAAGGCACGCTTTAGCTTCAGATCCCTCGCTGCCCTCCAGCACACACATGCAATAGAGCTGTGGTTCCTGCAAGGTGTACAGCACAGTGCAGGAAGCAGTTGAAAGCAGTGTTGAGATGAACTCTTTACATGTGACTTTTAGGGTGTGATCAACACTGCCTTCAGTGTCATCGACCAGATGAATGCAGCCTTTGCGAAGCTCCATTTTTCCTCTTGGATGTTCACTGTGTTCACAAATGTGGGAAGCGATATTATGCAGACCATGCACAGCGAAAGTGCACAGGTAAGCAAAGTCAGCGTGATACGGTGGAGAGGGACCAGGGTTGTAGTCTATGTTCTATACACTGCTTTTTCTCTGCAAGGCTGGGGTGAAGAGGAAGCACTTGGATGCTGTGTTAAACTTGCTGTTGAGGTGATGCAGTGAACTTGAGAATTAGATAACAGGCTATATCTGCATTTAGACATGCCTAATTCAGGAGGAATGAGATTCAGTGTAGATGGCTGCTGGTGTATGTGTGTGTGTAAGTGTGTACACACTGTATATAAAAAAAACAGGCATTAACCCCACATTTTTAGGAAGGTTTCAATTGTATTTGTGAGTTAACATGCTGTATAGGACTTGACTGTGTATTTGGACTATTTTTTTCAAGTTAGTCTAACAGTTACTTAAAAAAAACATGTTTCTTGCGTTTGGAAGATCATCTCAGGCTCTCTGTAGTCAATGGGAAACAGTGGTCAAGTGAGGTAGGTAACACACAAATAGCAGTAGTGTTTCTGTTCCAACCCTGGGGGACAGCCCTGTGTACCAGTGGCCACGTTGTTTTTGTTGTTGTTTTGTCTCAATGGGGTTGTGCTTTCTATCCAATTCAGCTTGTCCTCCTGGATGCTTGGAGTGTGACAGTGACAGCCTGTGCCACCTCTGTGACAGCACCACATTTCTGAAGAAGAAGATTTGTGTCTCTGCCTGTGGCCAGGGTTTCTATGGCAATACATGGACCAGAGAGTGCGAAGAAGGTGAGTGTCTCTCATGATAAAGCAACCGAGCTGTCAGGCTTCCAGGAGATTTTAAGGCTAGAAGTAGTGTTCATTCAGTAGCATTTTTGGAATTCAGTTTTGTGCAGTTTTCTGTTGAGTATTGAAAGTTGGCAACTATTTTTCTCCAGCTTTTTTGTTTCATAAAATGTGCATATAATTTGTTTTCTAAGTGAAGTTACCTAGTTAGGTATGGAGGCACGTCTTTCCAATCACACCATCATTTATCATCAGTGTAAAAGAAATGAAAAAATATCTTGGGGGAAATCCCTTACTAAATCAACTGTCGTACTTACTTTTCTTTGTTCTAAGTGAAGATTTACTAGTCCATCTGCAGGGTAGGCCAGTGTATGTTGGCTTTGAGTTTTGGGATGGGGGCGTCGAGATGGGAAGTGACTTGCTCAAGCCTCTCAAAATCATAGTGGGGATTGGGATGGATTGCAATTGAGATATAGTGGTTATCCACCTAGGTGAGTAATGAACAGGGCATTATGAGGGTCTAGTGTGTTATCCAAAAGATGGTAGTGACAGGCAAGATGCTAACACAGCCCATGGCTGTAATTAATTCAGTAATATTTTTCCCTTCTTTCTTTTTAGCTAGCAAGCATCCCTTGAGCTTCCATGTGAACAGTACCCTCACAGTAGGAATTGGCGGAGTAAAGCCCCTAGACCTCCCCTTACTGGGTGCGCGTGATCTGGATGGTGACACAGGGCAGCTCTTGTTCCATATCGACAGCACCCCCTCCAACGGCAGGCTAGTGATGGTGGTGAATGGGAAGGAGGTGCAGCTGAGCAAAGGTGACCACTTCACGTGCAATGATGTGAAGGAGAAGAGAGTCCGCTTTGTGCACAGCAAAGAGAAATCCAGGTGACTGTTGAAACTTTTTTCAGAGCTCTCGCCTTAAAAAAATTGGTGTATCTTAAGAACAGGTATTTCCTTATTCCTTGCAAACATTCTTACAGTGAAGCATGCTTCTCACTGCAGTTAAATAAATTACCAATGTACTTACACTGTACCATAGTATAAATGATGGTGCAAAACTTCTGTTTATGGCATAAGAGGTCACTGTGATCCGGCTACCAAACCTGTTGTGCTTTGGGGGGTACCCGCAGGAGTCTGTCTCATCTTTAGGATACTCTGCTATGGGTTTAAAACTGGCATATTAGTCTGGTTCTTACAACACTTTCTTGATGCTGTCAGGAGGATGCTCAAATGATGTCACCACTATGCTCTGCAGCATAATCTGCATTCGGCCATTACTTCTTTGCCTGCAACACGAGCTCTGTTAATGTCCTGGGATAATTAGTGGTGATTAGTAGCTGGCAATGCTCACACTGCAAGCATGTTGCAAGGAAGCAGGTTTTTCCTGCTGCCAGGCAATAAGCCAGTCATCCTGCCAAATTTCACACTTGATTTACATCACCATAAAACCTTGGGACTAGACTGATATTGGTGGAATTGTACTAAATTTCTGCCTGTATATATTACGGCGTTCTTTGATCCATTGTTTTCAATAAGACTTTCAGGGTGTCCTTCTGATGCCAAGGGTTAGCTCATGTTCACTAGACTTATGGCATGTGTTTCTGGTGGGGTTTTTTGTCTGCCTTGTAGTCACAATGTAATGTCAGGATCTTGTCTTGAGTAACATAGCTACTTTATGTTCAAGGTTATTGGGTGGCATTATTGAAAAGTAAATAGGAAGCAAAAATGCTGAAAAGTGGGATCTTCTGTTCCGAAGCCAGATGAGTGACATTTTTCTTTAGCAGTGAATAGCTGACATTTAGAATTGGTCCTTTATCTTGGAAATTCCATCCTATGTAGGTAACATTAGTTAAAGGGAAATGAGGGTATATTATTGCATAGTTAATGGTATTTTATTACATGTTGTGACTGTTGTGAATCTTCAGGAAAAAATGCTATAAAAACATAATTGAAAAAACTTGAGCTAAACCTTCTGTCACTAAGGTAGTCATTTTTACTGAATATATAATATTTTTATCATTATTGAGTCCTGCAAGAGTACTTCATGAATTTATATTATCCTGTATTTTGGCTTGTTGGGGACTTGTTTAGGAAAGGACAGTTTTCCTTGAAGGTCAGTGATCAACAGTTCTTCTCCCATCCTGAAGTGGTCAACATTCAAGCATTTTCAACACAGGTAATGTAACAAAGCTTGGAAACAACCACAAATTTTGTACCATTTGGAGCCCTGGTTTCTTGCAGTGGTAACAAAGGAGCTGGGCAGACCTTGAGCTGGAGTTCAGGTCAGGCAAATTAGACTCAACTTTCACTTAGTTGAGAAGCAGCCAAGGGTCATGTGGAAGAGCTGGACTTGGGGTAAGTGACTGAAGAAGCTGGCCCATGTAATTTCACTTGTGCAGGGAATTGTAGCTGTGCAATCATAGAGCAATTATCAGCGAGGGCTAAGGAGTCCCTGCTGTTTAAATTATTCTTTGGATCCGCAGATGTTCAGTCTCTTACTGCAGGGCAATTGAACAATGATTGATCCCTATGGTAGGGATGCTTTGACAGTCAAGAGCATTTACTTAAACGCTCTGTTCTGGGACAGTTGGGAATTAAATCACCATGAGCTATTTAAAGTGTGCCCCTTAAACTGCACACCACTTCCAGGCAAGTTGACGGTACTGCCAAGTGTCCATGTCTCTCATATTACTGTTATTTAAAGTCTGTGGCAAGATACCATGGAGGGGCCTCACCCAAGAGATGGTGTACAGGCAGTACGATTGTGACTCCTTTTCAAGGGTGGGCTCTCTAAAAGGCAAGGTATGAAGAGGTGTGTGAAATACGTATTAAGGGAGAGGGCACAGCATTACAGAAAGGAGGAGCTGTTCAAGCCCAGCCTAGCTGTGTGTGCCAAGCTCAGCCTATCAGCAGGTTATATCATCACGTCCCTCTGGACAGGCTTTGATTCCCATTCAAGCTATGGGTGTTCCTCTGGTGCTGCTGCAAGGGCAGTGGATGTGCCCAGCCCAGCTTGCTGCTTGCCACTGGTCGTGCTGGCAGCAAGTTCACCATGGACTCACTTTAACGAGGTCCAGGTTTCTGAGGAGGCTTTGCAGCTTGCACTGAGCTTTTTCCATAGCCAAACTGTCTAGTTGAAAGCTCGATCAGGCAGCTTTGCTTGAACGGAAGTTGTTATGGCTACTTGGCGTATTCTAGCAGTATAAAGAGACTTTAAAGTGCAAATCAGAGTTAGCTACTCTTAAAGCCCATTTACATCCTCAGAGGGGCATTAAATGGCTTGATAAAACTGTAACTGGAAATCTGGCTATCATCCTTTCTTTTTTAGTGCTGACTCTGCCTGCCTACAAGCCTGACTCAGCATCCCTCCTCACAATGAGTAATTTAAGAAATGTATTTCTTTTAATCATTTCATTGGTGGATGGGTTTGTGTCTGAAGGTGCTGGTGCTATCCTGTACTTCATGCTGAGTGCAGTAGGAACGTAGCCAGCAGCTCAAAAACATGGTGAGCTGCTGACTTGCTCACTACATACCATCTTGGGGGCCTGTGGGACGTCTCCATTTTAATGTGTTTAGTGTTCCTTGTAGGAAACAGCTTATCCCAAGATGCATAATTTCTGTGGTTCTCTGACAATCTTGAGACTTTGCACTGCTTGGTTTTTTTCTGGATTGGGATCCTAGAGAGGTGGTAGCTTCAGAGTTAGGAGTTACAGGTTTTTTTTAATTGCACTTTGTTGCTTTTAGTCATTATATTCCATTTAGTCATTCCATAACTTCTGGAAATTAGAAGTGTTCTAGTTTGTCCTTCAGTGTAAGACAAACTGTGGATTTTGATCCTGTTGTGTGTATATTGATTCTGGTTCATGCTGAAATCTTTGCTCAGTCTAATCTCTTGTTTACCTCAATAGGACATTCACCTAAGTAAGTGGTGCAGTCACTGCCCCAGAATACATAAGTGAAGTTTAATAATAGGAATTTTGCCTGCCAATCCTTAATAACCCTGATAAGTTGTACACAGGTGAGATGCCAGCACTTAGCTCTCTGATAAATGTTCCCAGGGCTTTGACTTTGTCTCTGCGGGTTCAGCTCCCTCCTGAGGCAAGGTATTAAATGTGCCAAATGATGTCTATTTGGATCAGTAGAGACTGCAGATCCAAACTTTCTTGACCACGAAGAATTAGAGAACTAATTTAAACCAGCAGAAATGTGGAGTCTAGCTGGTCTTCATTCTAGGATGAATATGGGTGTGTGGAGTCTTTGAAATTAAATAAATAATGGTGCTGACGACACCCAGTTTTGCTGTCTTTGAGATGGACTTTATCAGTCTGAGACAAGCAAAAGCACATTCTTCAGTGTTAGTTGATTGACTTATTTCTACTTAGAAGCATTATCTCAAGCTTCTGCCTCCCAGTTTGGCTCACTGCTATTAGTATCCTGTGTAGGTTATTCTCTCTCTCCTGGCATTCTTCCTTGCTTCCTTTTTTTTCCCTCTCTGCAACTTATTCTCAAGCATCAGTGCTCTGAAAGATGCGTAAGTTATCAAAGCTGTAGGTTATACACAGGGAGAGTATGATGTGTCTCCATCCCCCACCCACCCTGAACTCATTGTCCACATACACAAATCTTCAGCATCTCAGGTGCCTGAGTTCCAGTTGGGCCTGCCAACACACCTGTAACATGTAGACCTTCCAAAACAGTTGGGGTCCACGTTTCTATTTGAATTTTCATGGATGGTAATAAGGCAAAGCTGTGTCCCTTGTCTCTTATCTGTGCAGACAGCAAAGGGAATACAGCCTCTAGCTGATAACTAAATTGCTTTCTATATAAATGTCCTAAGGTTTTTTCCTTTCCTAAGCTTGCTGTGGCACGAGAATCTTCTTTTAATGTGACTGAATCAGTCTAAACTGCTAGATATTCTTAGATCTGCCCGCTGGGGGGGAAAGTGTGGAGTGTGATTCTCTGCTGCTTAGAAATAGGATTTCTAAGGTTCCCAGGGATGAAGTGAGCTGCTTTCCTTAACCCCACATTTTTCGTTCCAGACTTTGGTCATGATCAAATTGCTAAGGTTTAACAAACACCTAATTGCTGATTTTGTGTTTCAGGCCCCATATGTGTTCAGAAATGAGGCCCTCCTTGTCCACAGAGGGGAAATTGGAACTATAACAGAACTGTTGCTTGGTGTGAGAGACAGTGACAATCCTCAGAACGTTGTGCTGATGGTTTTAGAGCCTCCACATCACGGGCAGCTGATCAAACCTCCTGGGGACTCAGCATCTGCAGTCCACATATTCCACCTGGGTGATCTTGCCAGTGGACTGCTGCGTTATGCTCATGATGGCTCTGACACCCGGGATGATGCAGTTCTTTTGCAAGTGAACGATGGGTACCACTTCCAGAACATCCTGTTCCACATTAAGATTGCTCCCAAGGTACGTGCTGTGACATAAACCCTCACAGACAAGTTAGAAGTCTGGAGGAGTGTGGTTATGTCCCTGAAGCATCACTAATCCTGCATTACTGGCAGGCTGTGGTCAGAGGCAGGAGAAAGTAGTGGATTGATTAAGTTTTGGAGGTCACCTGAATTTTTGGTTTGTCACAGGAGTGGTTCAGCTCAAACTGTGCAGCTTTGACAATTCAAAGTCCATAGTTATTTGATTAAAATATTTTCTGGCATTGCAGGTGAGAGTTTTGCACTGGTGAGGGCAGTGAATTAGAGAATGAGTGGATAGCAGGGAAAGAGAGCTGACAGGATAGGCAAACCAGTCATCAGGCTGATAGGAGTGTGATGGGAGGCACAAAAGAGTCACGCATAAACAGCTTAGCTAGTAAGGGGTTATTGCTGGTACTTTGGTGGTGGTGGTGTCTTCCAAGGTCAGGATCTCTGCTGTTCACTCAGCGTTGCTCCACTGAAATCTTTCACTTGACGCAACTTTCTATTTGATAACTTCCCTAAGGACAGGGCACAGATACCTAAAATCAGAAATTATTAAAAGTGTTTTACTTTTTCTTTCTTGCTTTTATTGCAGTTCATAATTAAATAACAGTTGTTTGTCCCTTCTGTATTTGGGCACGAAGTGGCACTTGGTATTAAATTTTATAGAGATTACAGCAGTAAAATTAGAAACAGTGGTGCTTTTCCATTTGTTTATGAAGCAAACCCCAGCCAAACAAGGCGTGACATTCATACAGTATGTGTGGTGGAGCCTAGAAAAAAATAAAGTTGCTGAAGTGCTTGCAAACATCTTAGTTTTGGTATTGTTGTATTGTAGTAAAACAGAAGGAAAAAAAGCTGAAAATTTCCTTATCCCTTAGTTAATGTGAAAGAGTAATAAAAATAGAGCTGTCAGAGAAGTCCGCTGTTTGCAGTCTTTTTCTGTATGGATCTGAGAATTACACAATCTTGGAGTGCTCCCACTCCATGAAAAGGAGTTAGGAGGAGATGATATTACACGTCTTTTGTCCTCTTCTCTACTGCATTAGATCTTTCACAGCAACTTGGGCATGAATATTTTAAGTAAGGTTTACAGACGCTACGTGCATCTGCGTAGTTAGCACAAGGAAGGACTGATCCCATTTGGACCCTGCAGGTGCTCCTAAAGCCGCAGTAGTAATTAGTGACATGATCACACATCAATCTAGGGAAAAAAAGGGGTTGCTTTCAAGGCCAGTGCTGAGTTGTTAGACTCCTGGAACAAGAGCAGCCCTGCCTGTGGCTTCTTTACCCAGATCACTTATGTGGCCCTAAGGAGCCTGTATAAGATCAGAAGGAATGTAAAAATGCTTGGACACCGCTTTGCGTTGTTTGTAACACCTTTTTGGTTTTGTTTTGGTTTGGTTTTTTTACTGTTGATTAGCAGGTTCTTGTAAATGCCAGTGAGGGTGAATTGCTGAGTATAGTTTCTTTTATTAGCCAGTTTTGCAGTCCTTTGTCTCTCATTATCTTTCCAAGTCTCTCTGTGCAGCACTTGCCTACGGAGAAGAATGAGGGTGGTGACAGAGGTGAGAGCGGAGCAGTTTAGTGTGAAGGTAGAGCTGGCAGATGCGTAGCTCCTGCCTCATCCTAACTATTTTATTTGTGAAGTAGCCTTGGGAGCTGAAACGCATGCAGGGTTGTTTCTGAAAAGGTGCTGTTGAGACACACACGCAAAAAGACTTGGGTTTTTTTCCTTGGTTTACATCGAAAGATTACTAAAGAGCCTGGTAGGACCCTGACTGGAGGTGTGGGAGTTCAAGGTGTGATCTTTAGCCACATTGCTTATCTGAGTACATGGAGCTTGTTATAATGTGCTGCTGGATGGTTTTATATAGTAAGTCCTGGTGTGAAAGGACATTTCTAGGCTCAGGCAGTGGAATTCTCAGACATTAATTCATAGGAGCACTGCAGTGAAAGTGTGAAAACGTAAATGAAGAACAACATAACCTTTGAAATATTATGAATTGGAGGGTTTTGTTTCTTCACAACAGGTGTGCCTTGTTTTCTGCAAGGTGCCTTTTTTAGTCCCTCTGGTTGCTAACACCCTCCTTTTCCCTATTTGCCCCCATACAAATACTTCATTTGACCTACTGCAGTCTGAACAGCTAGCCTCTATTTGAGAGCTCTTAATAATGTTTGCACCGCTGTATATTTTTGTTGATGTTCTCTAACAATTACAGCTTCTGTTAAGTTAATTTGAGACCTGCTGGTGCTTCATTTTTGGCAGAGCACCACCAATGGTGCTCCAATGGGGAATAAGGAGCCCATGCCCTAGAAAATATAATCACAGGCTACGTACTGTAAGTCAGAGGAGGTCAGACCTACCCACATGTGATCTGCCTGTTTCTGATGGGATATAGAAGCATTTATTTTCTGAGAGGCTAGGGGGAATACAGGAAAAAGACAAAAGATGTTTATTTCAGGGCACCTCTAGAGCAGATCCAGCTAAGGGAGGTCTCCAAGCTATTTGCAGGGCACTGCATCTTGTCCTACCTGGGAGCTGGTAAACTGAAGCATGGACCAGGGCACATGTTAGCCTCCCTGGGCTCTCTGAAAGCACTTTTCCTGGGCTGTGAATTCATTCCCACAGTTTGCTAACTGAGCTCAGGTATCAGTTAAAACAAAAACATCTAATGGGATTCTAGTTGTTTTGCTGAACACAGGGTGAGCACTGAGATCAGATAATAGCTTGTCGCTAAATATATTTTTTAAAAGATTACCAAGCAAAAAGAGCTATCTCACAAACGTGTTCTTATTAACAAGCAGGATCGCAGCATCAAAGCCAGGTGAAAATGGTATTACAAAATGCCGGACTGGTTTAATGTGGCCAGTGAAGGAACATTCAATCATTTAGTTACCGAAAAGCGGAAGGGTTCCATGTTTATAGCAAAATCACAAGCTTGTGTTTAATTGGTTTCCACTTAGAAACATTTCTTTTCAAACAGTGCATTTCACCTGTCATTCTTTGAAGTGTGCCTAGGCTCTCTTTTCTTTCCTTACACAATAAATCCATGGACCTTTCTGACCTTTTCAGTTTGTTTCCTGTTTCAGAGTTATGCTTTGCTAGGCCTATATGCATCATGATGTGATCAAATCAATAAGGTCAGAGGAAAGTTATCATATATATTGGTAGGGTTCTCTTGGCTGGCACAGGGTCTGGTTTTCTTCTTCACTGTTCTTTAAAAAAATAAAGCAACTATTGTGTTGGGAAACTGTTGATCTGACACAGTCTAAGATCACATGGCATTTAAAAATTAATACTGTGCAACATAAGTGTAGTACAAATTAAATGGATGAAAGTTGCTCAGCAAACATGTCAAAATGGAGATGGGAAATCATCCTTTACTGTGATTCTTTTTCACAAACATCTTTTTAGCTCTCTCTACTCTCTGTTGCAGATTCAGAAGAACATAGTAATGAGTTGTGTTATCAGTTTTGGGGTGACACATGATTATGTGGAGTAGCAAATGAGGAGGAAGTGGTGCAGTCAAGATTTTGACAGATTATGCAGTTCACTGCAACCAGTTTCAAGGCAAATCTGCAGAAATTGAGAAGTCACATTTACAGCAACTGGGCTTATAAGAAAGAACCATGGCACAGAAGACTTCATACAGATTTTGGGGGCCTGTCCAACAGAGCAGGAGCTAACAAAGTAATTTAGAGCCAAAAAGGGCTAATATTATCCTTGAATGCTAGAGTAGTGTTACTGAAGTATATGAAAATATTAGTGAAGTCATTACTGCATCCAGTCCTGAAATCCACATTTCAAGAAGCTTGAATAAATATTGGATAAGTATTCATTTGGAAAAAAAGCCACAGGAATGATTTGAAGGTTAGAAAACCCACCAAGTAGCAAAAGACTTTGAGGGATGCTCAGGCAGACTTCAGTTTTACAAAAGTGGTTAAGAGGTGACTTGACCATAGCTGTAAGTCCCCACACAGAGAGAAGATATTTGATCTAAACATCTTTCTACAAGTATGTTCTAACTTAGCAAAAAAAAGTGATGTGGATCTGGTGCAGTAGTTATTAATTGAAATTTTTATACCTCATTTCTGAATATTAAACTGCTTCTGTTCAAGAGAAGGATGGAAAACTCATAGTTCATGTTTCTGCCAAAATTCATCATTAGTATTTGCATACCGTCACGTTCAACTTTCCCCCATCTTGTAGAAAAGCATGAGGTTGGTCTTGAACCTGGGTTTGCTCATGGAGAGGTGATAACAGTTACAGATGTGTGTAAAGATAGTGGAGGTGCCATAGAGAGATACTTTTGAATGGGTAAGAAGCTGTTATTCTACAAGTACCCTTGAAAGGTGTGTATTTTTAGAAATAAAATGAAGAGATGTGAGAGAAAATGTGGATCCAATCAAACTAGTGTAGTAGACTGGACACTTTTTTTCAGATGTTGATGGTAGTGAATTTTCCACTGTGCTGTGGAGATAAATTGTGTCAATACATGTCAAAAGTCAAGCGGAGAGAGAATGAGGATGGTAGTAAAAGACAAAATTATGGAGGGAGACTGAGGTCAAGAAGGTTTAAGGTCAACAACAGTATCTTAGCAACACTGGAGGATAAGGTCAGTTCTATAGGGTGAGAATTGGGTCCAAGGGGTATGGGTGAAGCATACACAACCATTTCTTGAAGCAGGCGACCAGGGTTGAATGCATAAGAAATTCCAAAATACTCAGCTTGATCCTTTTCACTTGAAAATCTGTTCCTGTCAGTGCAGCATTGCTGACATTCAGTCAAGCCTTTTTCTGCTGTCCCCCTGCACACAGAATAACAGAAGCCCTCAGCTCGTGACAAATTCCCTGGTCTGGGTGCCCCAGGGAGGTATGCTACAGATCTCCAAGACAATTCTGCGTGCCAAGCTACCGGGTGCCCGTGACTCTGAGATAACCTACACCATCATCAAGGACCAGCCAAGACATGGTAAATATCTTTGGAGTTTTGTTGTCAAAAAACAGCTGTAGGGCATTGCTTTTCACCCCACATGCCCCAAGGTGTCCATCTGCTAAATACAAGTGCAAGGTTCTGATTACTTCTGGGGAAAAGGGTGCTCTTCACAGACCTATGAGAGTGTGATTCTTCCATGGTATTTTGCCCACAACAAATAGAATTCAAGGGAATATTTCCTTGTAATACTGTGCTGAATAACTGCTGCTAACCTCATCTTTTTCCATTGCAAATGGGCATGCAGAGTAATGAAGCACTATTGTCCTGCCTAGTAATCTGAACTTCTGCAACTGTGTTTCTCTAGTGGTAGTTAAATTCTGGTGGATTTACAGCCTTGTGAGAGCAGAATCTTACTCACTGCCAACAGATAATGTTCTACAGTAAATGTCTGGTTTAAGAGGAGCATAGAGTAATATCTACCTCTAGAAACTGCTGAGCAAAAGTTCGCCATGAAGAACGGGAGAACTCCCTAAATTCTATGGCATTTGATTTAATTTCTACTAATGGAAGGGGTTATTGACTCAAACAGAAATTGGTGACATTTGCAGCCATATATAGTTCTTGTCTTCAAATACCTTTTGAGAGGCTCTGATCTCATCTCTCAGAGCAATGGCTGTCACAAGCAACCCCATGTGTAGGACTGCAGTTTATAGAATATCTTCTGGACCCAGGCCAAGGAGGAGCGTGGAAGGTACTGGGATTTGTGGCTGAGGTACAACCTGAGAGAAATGGGATGGAAAAGAGAAGACGTCATATGTGGAGGGAAAGGAAATATGGACACAAAAGAAAAATGTTACTTTCTCACTCAGCATCACTATTTTCTTTACTAGAACCATGTCTTTAAATAATATATTTTGCACTTCTGTGAAATTATATCATTGCTTTTAATTTGCTGATCTGGATAAAATTAGAGGATCCCTTTAGCAACATCAGTGCTAGTTTTTTGCCTTTTGCTGTGAGGATACGCTGGTTTCCATAACAGCTGCCAGTACCTGGTGGAAACATAGATTATGTTATTTTTGCAATTTAGAAGAGAAGTAATTAATTTGTATTCTCCCCTTAGTTTTCTGCAGATGAAGGACTGTCTTCTCATTTTTAATAAGCATTTACATGAAAACAAGAATTTTTCCCTGAGGAGCTTGTCTCCTGCTGCCTAACCCTAACCAAAATTTATAATCCTGTTTTTGTATCACCATAATTATCTCTACTGTAATTAATTGCAATAACACAAATGGGTTTGTAGCTGCAGGTGAGGAATAAGCAAAACTTTATCTAAAATCCTATTTCACAGAAAGAGAGGAAAAAAAGTAAGACAGAGAAATGTAGGAAATGGGTCCTGAATCATGGAAGGCTTATTTCCCTGTTTTACTCTTTGACTAATGGAAGAGGTATTCATACCTGTAGAAAATACATAATTTGATTTTTAGACAGGAAAGAAAACTACTTTAGACTTAGCTACTACATTTCTATAGCACAAGTGTGAGGACAAAGAAGGCTTCTTGCCCTTTATTTCAGGACTCTGAAACCAAACAAAAGGGATATAGTTAGGGAGGGAAGATCTCTGTCCAGATCCCCTTCTTCTGCAGGGCTTCATTTAGTTCTGTACAGTTGGGCACCGAAGACGAGTTGGTCTTTCTAAGGATCTCTTTATGTTGGACCTCCTGATTTGTCTCTAAAAATAGAACTAGTGTCTTCCCTGGCTCTCCTCCCAGCACACAAGATGCCTCAGCACAGCTCTGTTACATGGAAAAAATACTCAATTCTATATGAATAGGTATTGTTATACACTAAGCTGCTCCATGTGACATACGTTCTTAGAGGATGACATTTTTAAAGCCAATGAAAAGTGATGCAAGTGTCCACCCTTCTTAAAACAAATGAGACCACAGTGCCTGAATCCTCTAGACAGCTCTGGAAATTGCAGCTCTATAGTCTCCATATATTTCCATAAATTGCCTAAGTGTGCACAAGTTGCACATTCACACATGTAACCTATCAACAGGTGCTTTTCTATTTTTAAAAAAATATGTTTCAAATGCAATGATAATCATAAACTATATAAATAAACATTACAGAGTTGTTCCTTCTGATGGTGTTAAATACTAATTTGTAAGAAGACACAGACATGTGTCTTGCTTAAAGCGGCTATATGTTATAATTGTTTCTTCTCTTACTTTGGGAGGGATAAAGAACTTGCAGGCCCTAACTCCTTTGGGTATGTGATTAGCATCTTTAGAAATCACACAAAAGATTAAGGTGGGATTGGGAATGTAATTAGGGCACTGATAAGGGAATATTAGCATAGAGTTTGATGATAAAATGGAAGTGTGATATTTCAGCTTGCTGAATTATTTTTTTTATTACTCCAACTGTTTGAGGGTGGTTTTGGGAAATGAACTGGGAGAGCTTATGATGGATATTTTGCATAACAGAATGATTAATGCTGTAAGGAGAGTTGAAATGATTTATAATATATGTGGCTTCTGAATTAGTAGCCATGAGGGATACTTTCAAAGACTACTAGAAAAGCACAATATACAACTAACAAGTTATTTAAAAAGCAGCTAAATTATACATAGTGAAGAATAATAAAGATAGGGGGTGCGCATAATTTTTTCACAGGTTATATGTTAACTCCAAAACAAGTAAATGACATTGTAAAATATGCCATCTATTTCAATACTATAGCTCTTTATCAGGATTTAATTTCACTTATGTGGTGGTTAGGAAAAATGTTCACATCAGTGAAATTGATGACCAAAATGTTGATACCCCTCTCTTGATGGGTAACACTTGGGTCTTTGAGTAATTTTATTAAAGTCTGTTGAATATTAGTGACATCAAAATCCAGCCTTTGCAGGCATCTGTGAGGAAAGCTGATAACCAGTGGGACATGCCCCCATCCTGCTCTTCTCTGTCATACCTGCAATGAAGCCAGTGATGTTTTGGTCCAGCTGAAAATCTATTTCTAAAACAAAAATTAGAAATAAGCTGGATGTTACAGATATAAATGCTACATACTCTTTGGAGTAAGAGCTATAAACCAGGGCATACTGACTTTCTATACAGCCTATGATACAGAGGTCCTTTACTATATCTGTTCAAGAGCTCTTTTTCAGTTGAAAATTTCTGTTCAGAAAGTCAGTTGACTTATTTTTGGCACAATAAGTCCCCAAAAGAGCGAGGAAAGAGCTGACCTTAAAAAATTAGTATGCTGTATTCTGATACTTAAGTTGTACCCTTGAGGGAAAGGTGGATAGTCTGCTGCAATGGTTTTTAACCCTGATTGTGTCTCGCTTCTCTCTTGTCCCTTCACAGGAGCTCCAGAAAGTGAGGCATGTCCTTTGTGTCTATTTTTCTGCTCAGTTTATCAAACAGGCACATTTCAAGGTTGAAATGGGCTGGTCAGTGGACAGAATGACATTTGGGGAGTTTAAAGTGGCAGATCCCGTTCTTTGCTTGACTGTGGTTTTCTTCTGTGTACTTGCATGAGTTACTTGATCTGCCCTTTGCCGAAACAGGAGATAAAATTTCCCTATGTCAGTGGGATGTGGCAAGGTCCATTAGTAATATTTCTGTCAGTCACACTAGATGGAAAAAAAACAAGACTGGGTGAACATTTGTCTTGGATGCTCATTAGTTGGTGAAAAGGCACCTATTCCTCCTTGTATTCTCGTAAGTTGTGCCCTGGCTGTTCATCTTTGCTTTTCCCAGGTGAAGTGGTCCTTCTGGTCCCAATGCCGGCAGATGGCCCAGCAGACTCGTGGCAGCTTTTGCCTGATGGAAGAGCATCCTCACCTACAACCTCTTTTACCCAGCAGGACATCAACGAAGGCATTGTGTGGTACAGGCACTCTGGATCTGAAGTAGAGAGTGACTCCTTCCAGTTCCAGGTACTCCTCATCATATCACAGCAGGGATCACACAGCAGTTCTGCTGGCATTTTTCTCTGAGATTACTCAGTTTGCCCTTCCCTGTATCATGCAACCCAAAGTTTCAACAGATACACATACATGAATATATGCATGCACACACAAATATCTGTGTAAGTATGTATTTGTATTTGCATACAAACTTAAGTGTATACAGGTGCGTGTTGCTTGCCTGTAGATGAATATGCATGTGCTTATGTGTCAGGGTGGATGCAACCCATCATTGTATTTGTGGGAGACTCTTACACACAAGAGAGCTTTTGCTGCATGTGGATCCCCAGGTTTTAACCTGTGGCAGTGCAGCCAGCCAGCTACCCATCCACAATGTTGAGCCGCATGCAATGGCATTAACCTTCTGGATGTCAAATCACAGGCCATATTGCAGATCTGGAGAAAATTGTCTTTCAAGTAGCATCTAACATTTAACATATTAAACTAATAGCTGGCCTGATTTTCTGTAGAACAATTCCATCTCAAGGAGGAAAGGGTTTTGTAGAAAAGCAATGACACTGTCCTAGTGCCTGCTGGCTTGACTAAGCAGGAAAGCTCTCTGAAATAAAGAGTCTCCAGACTGAATGGGCAAACAGATCTGCACTTAGAACTTCCACAGGATGAAATTAGCAGGCTTGTAACATCCCATCAACATGACACAGTGTGTCCAGAGACTGATTCTTGCTGTGACAGTGATCCCTTCTCCACTGGACTTTTGCATGTGGGGTAGGATTGTCCCTTGGGCACACCCTACTGATGTGGTTGGGCTTGCTTTTGGGGAAGAAATAGGAACAGGAAATGGTTTTTGCCTGGCAGTCCTTAGAAGAGGTAACAGAGTGGGTAACAGAGAGGGTAACTCCCACCCGTCTTGTAACCTGCTGCCTCCTTTCTGCCAACCTTCTTTGAGATGAGGCTTGTCCCAGCAGATAAGGGAAAAGTGGGGAGGTGGGTCTGGATAGCCACACGTTTGGTAGTCCTAGAGATCTTCCAGCTGGGTGCCAAATCTGCATGAGGAGGCCCTTACAGAGGTCCTCAGGCCCACACTCTCCTAAGGCATCCCTGCAATACAGACCTGGTGAAAGGACTTCCCTGCACAAGGTGAGTTACTGCAGCCTGTATTCTGGCTGTTTTGATGCCCTATTTGCAGTTCAGACAGGAGGTTTTACCTCTTGATATGGCACGGCAAATACATGACCCTATCATAAAACCTGTAATATTTACTCCAAGTGCAAAGTGTTCCAAGTGACTTTTTTTTAAAATTGTTTGTTTTTCAAGCCCCAAAACCAAACAACCCTCCTACTTTCTGCAGTCCCTAAGCCCCAAAACCAAGCTACCTTCCTACTTTCTGCAGTCCCTAAGCTAATAATTTAATTTTTGCTGTAGAGTACTACTTCTTGCAAACAGACAAAAAGGTACAAATACTCCCCAGCAGATGTAGTACTAAATAAATCCCACTTCCCCACAGGTTTAGCAGCCATAAAATTCCTCAGACAGGTCCTTGCTGTTTGCTTGGAAGGTTTAACAGCCTCCCATAATGCTAAGCCTACGTGAACACTTGCATGTAGTATTTGTTACATCTGGTTTACGAGTCAGAAGCTATTACTGTAGCACCGGAGAGGCAATTAAGGTAATTTCTAAAGTAATTAACATAAGTGATAATGAGGAATTTGTGAGCGTCAGTGTTGAACAAGCTAATCTTTAGCTTAATTGCTACATTCCTCTTATAGAGTATGCGTTTTGCATGAGTTAAACGTTTGGTTTTAGTATCTTGGAGCAGTAGCAATAATTGTGTGGAGAGCCCTACTGAGAAAGGAAGCCACAATTGCCTGGGTCACATCAGGAGACCATAACACATCTGTCTGAGTCTTGAACCATGGATTGGGGCACCTCAGAAAGGGCCAACACGTTGTTTTCATCAGTGTTTTGGCAATTACCATTCAGATGACAGCAACTCAGAACAGGTCCAGCAAAAGGCTAAAATAATTTCATTCATTTTGCCAGAGCATGCATTTTTATTCATTTTGTTGAAATTAAGCTTGTGCTGAAGTCTATTCTTGCTCACGAAGTGCTCTATTGAATTCAAGTGCAGACTTCCATCCCTACTGAAAGATAAAGTTGTAACTGAGTCTGACAAAGAAGGGGGCTGTATTTCTTTGGGTGCTTGCCTTATCTCAGGATTGCTGTGAACATTTGTGGGCTTTCCTCTAGGCAATGGGTTTGGTCCTTTGAATTTTTACAAATTTAATTTTATCTGCTTTATGTGTCATTACTGCAGGTTTGCTATTATGAGTTAGATACTGTTGACTTATCTTTGGTGTTATAGTGGTGTATGGAAAATTTTTATGGGTCTCTGTGGAACAGGAGTGCAGCCTGTCTTGGAAGATGTTGGAATCACAGGGAGTCACTGCCAAGGCAGTGTCATTATTAAAAGATCAGTTATTTTCACCTTGTCAGCACAACTAGTCATTGTTTTGAGGGTGGGAGGAAGGCTTAAAAACCCATTATTTTTTCTGTTCCTGTGATGAAAAGTTCCACTAAGCCGTACAGACACTTGGAGTACAATTCAGCAAAACTATGGCAATGACTGAGGGAACCAAGAATGAATAGCAGGTAGGGAATTGACACACAGATATCTTTCTAGGTAAACGATTTCTAGATTGTACAGGCAATAATGGAGAAGCTGGTTACTATTTGAAGGCCTTAGTTCCCATCCACTACCATTCATGTATGCTTTGGGTTGGTATCTGCTGGAAAGATGTGTCTTTGCCTTCCCAGACTAGGAGGAGAGGAGAGGGGAGGTATGAAACTGGTCTAGAAATGCAGTGATGTTCTCTCTCAGGTATCCATTCATGTGATATTTCCTTCCCAGGTGTCCAGCTCTGCTGGTCCACAAACCACCTTGGAAAGCCACGTGTTCAACGTTGCTGTTCTCCCACAGACACCCAGAGCACCTCAGCTTTCCCTTGGCTCCTCTTTGCACATGGCTGTAAGTGTGAACTGACACCGCTGACTGATGGTTTCTGTATTCCCACTTTCCTTGCAGCAGTGCACAGCGACCAGAGCTTCACATAGAGCAGTTAACCACTGAGTCTTGATTCCCATACTTGCTATTGTCTGTGCTATTGTGCTTGATTCAAATATTGAACTAAATCTATGGAACAGGGTATATGCACCAGATAGATAGCTGGAGTAGAAATGGGAAAAAAAAAGACAGGTTAGAAGAGAAAATGGGGGGGGGAATACCCATAAAACATTGAAAATCTCAGTATTAAAAGTGATTAATGTAGAGACTGGAAAGGAGAGGGAGAGAGATGAAAAAATACATTTTTCATCTTTTTATGGAATTCTTACCCTTTCCTGAGAAGCCATTAGGGATGGCAAGAGGGAAAAACTGTGGGTTAGAGAGACCATAATGAATACATCTTGCCAATAATTCCACTGTAAACTTTATCAGAACTGTAGCCCACCCATATTAGAAAGTTTTATCTGTCATTGTGACATCAGGAACACAGACTATAATGTATGTGGGAAACATTCAGACAAGCCCAATATATCTGCATTCATGGAACTGAATTACCTTTTCTTGTAGCATCAACTCTGTGAATGGCCATTTTGATAAGAGTGGTCTGTCTAATGTAGTTATTTCCCTGATTGTGTTAACTGAAAACATGACCTCGAAGTTTAAAGTTGGTTTTGTGAGCTCTCTGACTTTGGTGCATGCCATCTCCATGTGACCCCATCACATATGTAGGTGAACTCCAGCTTTCCTCTCTACTTCTGCTGTCTCCTGTTCTTTGGCTCTGTAGGGAGGGAGGGATCCTGAGTGTGTGAGCTAGAAGGGAGTTTCTGGGCTCTGAACCTGTTGGGATGGACAGAGAGCCACGACCCAAGAGCCAGGGAGTTTGATTTAGACATAGAATCATAGAATCATTTAGGTTGGAAAAGACCTTCAAGATCATTGAGTCCAGCCATCAACCATGCCCACTAAACCATGTTCTGAAGTGCCTTGTCTACATGCTTTTTGAATACCTCCAGGGATGGTGACCCAATCACTTCCCTGGGCGACCTGTTCCAATGTCTGACAACCCTTTTAGTAAAGAAATTTTTCCTAATATCCAACCTAAACCTCCCTTGCTGCAACTTGAGGCCATTTCCTCTTGTCCTATCTCCAGCCACCAGACAGAAAATACCAGCACCCACCTCACTGCAACCCCCTTTCAGGTAGTTGTAGAAAGCAATAAGGTCTCCCCTCAGCCTCCTTTTTTCCTGACTGAACAGCCCCAGTTCCCTCAGCCGCTCCTCACAGGACTTGTGCTCCAGGCCCCTCCCCAGCTCCGTTGCCCGT
>JANZLQ010000007.1:8477005-8497941 GCA_026212715.1 Elanus axillaris
TGCTGGCCACAGAATTTCTGATACAGGCCAGGATGCCGTTGGCCTTCCTGGCCACCTGGGCACACTGCTGGCTCATACTCAGCCAACTGTCAACCAACACCCCCAGGTCTTTTTCTGCCAGGCAGCTTTCCAGCCACTCTTCCCCAGGCCTGTAGCAGTGCATGGGGTTGCTGTGACCCAAGTGCAGGACCCGACACTTGGCCTTGTTGAACTTCATACAGTTGGCCTCGGCCCATCGATCCAGCCTGTCCAGATCCCTCTGTAGAGGCTTCCTACCCTCAAGCAGATCCACCCTGTCTCCCAGCTTGGTGTTATCTGCAAACTTGCTGAGCATGCACTTGATCCCCTCATCCAGATCATTGATAAAGATATTAAACAGAACTGGCCCCAATACTGAGCCCTGGAGAACACCACTTGTGACCCGCTGCCGACTGGATTTAACTCCATTCACCACAACCCTCTGGGCTTGTCCATCCAGCCAGTTTTTCACCCAGCAAAGAGTACACTTGTCTAAGCCATGAGACACCAGCTTCTCAAGGAGTATGCCATGAGAGACAGTGCCTCATAGCTTTGTTGTCATCTATGGGGCTTTCAGAGGGGGACCAGGATCATCACCCACTGAGCAGCAGTCCTGAGCTGATTGAGACAGGGCAGGCTGTGATGAGAAAGTAGAGATGAGGACTTGCAAGGAACGTGAACGAAGCTGAGGCCAACACTTCAGGCAGGAGCTGCCTGCAGGGAGAGGGAGAGCTGGGTTTACAGACTTGGAATGTAGCATGCAGTCATCTTTGGTGTTGCTCATTCCTGATGATTTACTTGGAGCACATGAGGTGCCAGCACTATGCTCAGCATTATCAAACAGAAATCCTGTGTCCTTGTATGCTCCCTGACAGATGAAAGCACACTGAGAGGCCCATGCAGTGCAGAAGAGCAGATGTGGCAGACCTCCCAGCAGCAGTGGGTCCCTGGGAGGAGACTCCTAAGGGGAGGCAAAGGACTTCTAAGCCAGCATAGCCTGCCATGCATCAGACCAGGAAAGCCCAAAGGAAGCGGTGGGAGAGGGATTAGTGAAAAGTCCATGACACAACAGCCTTGTCAGGGTTTAAAATAGTGGTGACCTTTCATGGGCAATAATAAAACATGCTCAGACTGCAACTTGGAGCAATAGCCAGCGATGTATCTTTCTGCTCTTGACTTTTTGTTGTTGTCATTATTGACAAAATTGATGGGAGAGATGTCTGGCTGTGCCATGCAGTGCTGGATTTTATAGCTAATTACACACCACAAAATTCAATAGTGCCATAAAATACATTTTACTGAGGGGCGCCTCGCAACCTGCAAGTCCTACCTCTGGGAGAGACAAATAGGCCTTGGAGGCAACTATGAAGCAACCATAACCTTAAATCTTTCCATCATAAAATTGCACTTCCTTGCATCAATGTGATTGAGTTCTGTTCATCCATCTTCAAACTCCTTCAGAATTAGACTGGCTTCTTGGCTGAAGAGCAAGCACAAAATGTTAAGTCTTCCCATACCTCTAGTCTTGTCTTTGAGTGTCCCACTGAGAAAGGTCAGAGAAAGTTTGGTGACTCTTTGGCAGTATTACAGAACATAGCATCTATACTGTTTTTTCTTCAATCAAGTTACCTGTTTCCCCTATAATGGTAAAAGGAGCCTGAGCTTCACTTTAGCTGAATGCAAAATGAGATTGGGTTTGTGGAGAGAGAATTTTGTAAGCATGTAGAGGTGTTCCTCCCTTCCCAAAGTGGCTGTATGAAAGGGACACCACTGTTAATTTTAAGCCTGCCCTTTTTATACAGAGCTATATATAGCAGTGCTGATAACACAAATAAACTTTGTGGCTTTTGCTTCTGGTTAGGTATGGGACTTCCACATGTAAGAAGAACTGACAAAGTTTTATTTACTGCTTCACAACAGTCATTCATAGGCTGTGGTTTCTCTTCTGATGTGTTCGGGTGAAAAACACTGGAGAGAGATGAACTGGGGGTTTGGTGGCATTTGTGATGTACTGAGCTGTTGTTAGGAAACCTCACCTTGCCAGTGTCGAGGCCAACATTCAGTCTGTGACCCACGGCTAGCAGAATGGGACACAGATTTGACAGGGTGGTCTTACAGATGTGTAACCAGCATGATTCAGTGGGCTGCACTTGATGTGGCCAGGGGAAACCTGTAGTTTGTTCCTGAACCTGATCATTTCGTGTTCCAAAGAAGATAAATTAGTTGCCTGTATCCTTAATTTAGCTTGTTCTCTCCATATTTTTTTCATGATTGTGAAATGAGCTGTATGCTTTTCACACCCAGTTGAACTATTTAATTCAGTGACTTCTTACAGCAGTTAATTCCACAGGATTAAGGTTCATGAACACATGCAAGTTAACTGCCTTTGTGCAGTTAAGTCTGTTCATGCAGCACCATAATTCCTGTAACACACTGCCTGCCTTTGGCTAATAATAATCTTGTAATGGAAGGATCTGAACATTTTTAGACAGATTTAAAACAAAAGAGAAAGTTTTGGTTCCTCTGTGTTCCAATGGAAATGGCTAAGGCATTTTCAGGATTTCTTTTAAAAGCAAATCTAGTCCAGCCACATCAGATTATGCCAGAAAACTACATAGGCAATGAATTATATCTTCATCCAGGGAGTTTTTGATCAAATCAGATTTTCCTTTATCTCGTCTTAGTTGCTGTAGGTCATAAAAGAAAGTTCTCCGCCTGTGAGCATTGAGGTTGTGCATCTGCAGGGGACAGAGTGCACTAAAAACACTGCCACTTTCCTGGACAGCCTGAAAGTGGGGATAAGCTCATAGTCTTATGAAGGAGGAGGTGTTTGTCTCTTTTTCATAGGTTTATAAGCCCCTTCTGATGCTCCAGAAAGGACTTAACAGAGGTGGACATGTATAGAGCACTCTTCTGTTGAGCATGATAATACCCAGCTTCTGCATTACACATTTGGTAATGATGAGCTGAAAGTGAGTTTAGGTGGCCAGTAAGACTTTAGCAAATTTTACTTATTATCAACCTTTACTGTCCTCTGTAATTGCCTCCCAAATAGTCCCTATTCTGTACAAGTTTGAGAGACTTGGTAAAGGCTCAACCCATCCATCCTTTGTCAGTTTTAGGTCTAAGAAGCACTTAAATTCAAAGACTCTCTTATATTTAACTATAGCAAAGTGAATTCTCTTTCAGTGTATTTTTGGGTGAATCTTCCCATGTCTCTGACCCTGATGCTTATGATCTAATGTGTTTATTGAGGTGCTGGAGGACCGTGTGACAGTGATTGAGCCCCATCACCTCTCCTTTGTAGACCCGGAGATTCCCAGTGAGAAAATCCTGTTCAACGTGACTGTCCCTCTCCTTCCTGGCCAAGGCAAGTGTACCTATTCAGAACATGGCAGCTTGCTGCTGAATTAATTGCCACGCTTTCTAAGCACATCTAATTTTTCCCTCAGAGTATCATTCTGTGGAGGCATCTGTCAATCTGTTTGGCCTCCTTCATTAGCTTTCGAACACCCTGTTTCTCAACCTGATTTCTTTGACTTGTTTAGGAGTAAGCCGGCGAGCTCAGAGAGTTTTCTTACTATTGTCTGGAATATATTGAAACTATATTGAATGTTGTGTCCCATGGCTTTCTGCTTTCCACCTCTCTAATGAGAGGTGTTTGAAGAAATGACTAAGTGAGGAATTTTTGCTTAATTTCTCATGTCCCAGGAACCCATCCTCAATGTAGTCTCAGCCATCTGACTCACAGGAACCACTGAAGATGTAAAAAGAGGCACCTGGGGACAGAAAAAGAAGCTGTAGCCTTTCATATCTTGTTTTAAAAACAAAACAGATTCCTCCTGTTAATACTGAGCTCTCTGCCTCTGTAGGTATCGTGGAGCATAGAGACAGGCCTCTCTCCCCAGTCAAGTATTTCACCCAAGCAGATATAAACCATGGCAAGATTGCTTATCGTCCACCGACTGCAGCTCCTCACTTGAGAGAGATCATTGCGTTCTCCTTTGCAGGTAAGGAAGTAAGTGTTCTTTGTAGTGCTGTCTCAGACTGGTGGAGGTAGGTGGACTGCTGGTCTTCCTCCAGTCCTGGAATGACTTCATGGTTATGTCCACGCTTGTGAGGGCATGAGGCTTGAATGATACAAAGGTAGTAGGAATCTGCCTTGGAGGAGTGTCTCAAGAGCTCACCCATTTCTTGTGACTTCAACAAAGTTTTCTGCTGTGGTTTGGTATAGCAACATTCAGTGAATTATGGGGATATGGCAGTGTTCACTGCAGCATTTAGCATTGCCAGCACTAGTACTAGATGCTGTGCTGGGCAAACTGCTGATCTGCTGTGTGGTTAGGAACTGTTGCCCCTCCCATGCTTGAGATGTTTGATGCAGTGGGGGTTTAGTCCTTGAGACTGAGACTAGAATTGATGAGTATGAACTGAATCAATTTAGCCAGGATATTAGAGGATTTCTACCATCAGAGGAATAACAGTCTGGAGCAGGAGGTAGAGGGGCAAAACCAGGACGAAGTTCAAGCTTTTTTGACTGATGCACAGGATTGTGTGATGAAGTGACAATACATAGTAGATGCAGCTCTATGCATCATTGTGCCCTCCACTGACATCAAAACAAGCTTCACAGTTTGGAGGAGGGGGTAGCATGTTATCTCTCATTGCCTGAAGTGAAGGCAAGGAAAGAGTGCTTCCCTTCGTGAGGAAAGACTCCAGTCTGGTTGAATGCCAGCACTTGCTTTTTCCAAAAATTGTTCAAATCCACATCAGTATGTGCTTTGCTGTCCAGACCACCATTACTCTGTGCTTGTGTTTGTTCCATCAGGTCTCCCAGAGGCAGTGAACTTCCGATTCACAGGTATGTGAACCATTTGCTCTTTCCTGGCCAACATGGTTTTTATCCTTGTGCCCTTCACGTTGCCTGTTATGCCTTGGCCTTTCTTCTGCTGCAAGCACACCTGTGGGCACTCATTAGGAATTTCTGGAAGTGCACATGCCTGGGGAATATTAATTCATCTGTGTCTCAATAGTGTTTTATAGAAGCTAAGCTGCAGCTTGGTAGAGACCTCTTTTTCCCCTAGTTGCCTGGAACGTGACCTAGAAGCCCCGTTTTCCCCCAGTGTGAACAAAGGCATCAGAGTTTTAGGCTGTTTCTTTTTTTTAATATAGCATGGAAACATTTCCACAATTAAGTTGCTACTGATAAGCTGCTTGCTTACTTTCCCTTTCCATGTGCGTTCTAGCACAGGTATGACAGTGATCCACCAGCAAGAAGTCCATGTTCTGATTTACGAGTGCACCTGATAGATATATGGAAGATAGTATGTACACATGCACACACACAGACTTTTAGAAGTTACATTTGTCTTGCTAGGAGCTGTGTTAGCGGAAAAGATAAATGCTCCTGGCAGGTATGAATTGTGTCTGTATGTCCATAGACAAAGGTGTAGATTGACAAGGTGGGAGACAAGTCAGCAATGTGGGGTTGCGATTTTGTACAGAAAGGAGAATTTCCCAGGTGAGTCCCTGAAAATGCATCCCTACACTCAGGTGTGATTTTTGTCTGTGTCTAGTGTCTGACGGAGAACACACAACCCCAGAGATGGTGTTTGTCATTCATTTGCTTTCTGCGGAGCAGCAGCCTCCAGTCTTCCAGATCACAGCTCCATTCCTGGAGGTCAGCCAGGGGGGCAAAGCCACCATTGGTGAGTAGGGTAGAAGGGATGGGGTGCAGAGCTCAGTCTGAGGCACCACATTTAATGTCAGGAGGCCACACAGATGGAGCAGGGGGACAGTACTGGTCTCACTCACCTCTGTCCATTTAGCTAAGGAGCTGTGGTTGTGCAGGTGCAGAAGCAACCACCGAGAAAACTGGGCAGTGATGCCTCAGAAAGGTGCCTGGGGATATGGCAGGTCCATTCGTTGGCTGAGGCAGGCAAGAGCAGGATCAGGGACCTGCTGCTCCTCTACTTTTTCCCTCTGAGGCTGCGCTGCAACTGCCAAACTATTGGTTAGTGGTGTGATCTGGTACACTGGGTTGTTCGGGATAAGCCACTTTCTGCTTGTGTTAGGAGGATCTCAGGGGTTTTTGTAGATACCCCCCACTATATGAACATGTGCACATCTCTCATAAGCTGAGGGTTTGCATAGCTGTCATTTTTGAGCCATACTGGCAGTAAATTCTCTGATATGGCCTCTGATCTGAGCATCATCGGGGGACAAACCATTTCCATGAAACCAGCAAGCTCTTGAGCTAGAGCAGCTCCAGAATTATTTTACTTTTTACATGTTGACTGAATTGCAGTTTTTTGACTCCATTCACAAGAACACATCACAAAACCTAAGGGATATTCCCAGTGTAGTGTCTGAGGATGCTGAAGCTGTGCTCTCTTTCCCTGGCACAGGGGTCCAGTTAGCCGTGAGCGACACAGATACAGCTCCTGAGGGTCTTTTCTTTGAGCTGGTGAAACCTCCCCATCATGGCATTGTGCTCAAGTACAGCGCAGGCGTGCAGGAGCGCATGAGAGCAGGTGAGTTGAGCAGAAGTCTTTCTTGGTGCAGGAGAGGGGTCAGTGTGTGCCTGTCCACACAGCTGGTTTAGTTGACCAGGAGGAGGCAGATGCCTCTGTCACACACAAGTGTGTGAATTTTCCATTTGGAAGTGTGGGACTGCAGGAGAGAGTGCATGAAAGACATTCTCCCATTTGTTGTTTACTTCCTGGCTGAGTCAGCACGTTTCCTATACTGCTTATGTGTGGGCTAGTTGACAGTCACTCTATTGTGATAACTGTAACCAGCTCCTAATCAAAAGGGATGTTTTGGTTTACATGCTAAGTTATATCTGAAGTAATTTAGTAAAGTAACATAGCGAATGTTTCTACTGAAGTCCTGTTGTGATGCAGCATTCAAAAGCCCTTGTGGAGTTTTACCATTGATTTTGGTGGCAGCGGTTTCCAGTGTGTGATCAGATGAACAAATATTATCTGTAGGACAGTAGTGCAAACAGAAGACGTGGAGGAAGAAGCCTTATCTAGTGATGACAGGCATGAGCTTAGAAAGCAGCTGGGGAGAAAGGAGGATCTGTGCACTCCCTGAGAATCAAGAAGAGTTGCTGTGTCTGTGAAACTGTGAAGGTTACAGCTTTTCCTCTGCCCTGCATATATACTAGCTCCTTAATAAATGTCTTCATAACTCATATCCCTGTAAGGATGGTATTAAAAGCCAGTTTAGTACATGATGGTATTAAAAGCCAGTTTAGTATATGACTAAGTCTTTTGCTAAATTGGGGCCTTAGGTCGTTTGAATTGGACTGGTGCTCTGAACAGTCTTTCTGACTTGTGCATTTTCTTTTTGGGAAGGTGATACCTTCACCTACGAGGACGTCACTCGAAATGCTTTGCAGTATGTGCATGATGGTTCAGCAGCAGCAGACGACAGCATGGAAATCTCTGTCACTGACGGTGTCACTACAGTGACCACAGTGCTGAGGGTGGAAGTGTCTCTGCTGGATAACAATGGTCCGCAGCTGGCCCCAGGCTGCTTGTTGGCAGTCACCGTGCCTAGTAAAAGCTCTGTGACTCTCTCTCGATTGCACCTCGCTTATATCGTAAGTTTTCGTCTATTTCTAAACCACTGAATGCTACCAGCTTCCCTTTCCTTATGCCCCCATGGACCCTTGGCCGCACACTCCTCTCTGCTGTCAGTGTAGATTCTTGGTAGAGGGCTCAAGTTTTGACTGCGTCCTGACTACTGCTGCCAAAAAGGGGATAATAGGCTCTTTCATCAAACAAGGTTTTAAGGCTATCCGTGTTTGACTGTAACAGAGGTGAACTGCCATGCTAAACATGAGAACTGAGTTAATCCCAGTTTTTTGTATCAAACAGACTTGCTAATAAAGCACGTGGACTTGCTAAGGATAATCCCCTGAAAATTTCATACCCCCTACCCCCCTTCCAAAATTGACAGGTTCTTTTTCTGGATGTATTTGAAGGGGGGAGGTTTAAGAAACCCAAGATGCTGCACTCCTTGGTAGCTTGGAGTTGGTCCCAGGGGTTGTGTGTTGTACAAGAGTTATCATCCTGCTGGTGAAATTCAGAAGAAAGGTGTTTTAGTCCTTGCAGATGATTTAGCAGCAAAGGCACTAGCAGTGGATTTCAGGTATGCAGATATGCTCCCCTTAGGGAGGAGAGATTGCAGTGCACGTGTGAGGCTGGTAAGATCTAAAGTAGTGGCTGTCAGAGAGATGATTAGAGAACTGCAGGGGATGAGGTAGGATAAAAAGGCACATGAATGTTTTTTCCAAGGGATCAGTCTGGATACAAGTCTGGGGTCTGTCCTGTTCTATTCTTAAGGAGGAAGGCTGACAAGGATGCTGTTCAGGTTTAATCTGAGTAAGAGAACAGTTAGGGAAAAGAGGATTTCATTCCTGACCCATATACTGAGGATATGATGATTTCTGCTTTGGGTCTTGTCTTTCAAGCAACCAGCAAAAACTTTTAAAAGAAAGATGACATCTAAGCTCTGATATCAAAGAGGTGGTTGTACTTAGTGTAGTTAAAAAGAGCCAAAATCAGCTTTTAAATTAATGTGAATCTGGCTTTTGGAGCATTGCCCCACATTAACCTTTGTTTTACAAAGAACTGAACTTAGCTCTGTGTCTCTGAAGCTGTGGTGGGCAACAGTTGCTCCCTGTGTTAGCCAGCTGTTGGCTAAATTTTGGCTCCCTTTATCTGTGAGGAAAAAGTCAAGGAAAAGCACATTACATAAATGGTCCGGTCCACTAGGAGTGCAAAGTAATTAAAAAAGATCAGGTTTATGTCTAGGAGATTGTGTTGATGAGATACAAGGACACAAAGAAAACCTCTCTGAGCTGAGAGAAAATTAAAACACATTTTGTGGTAGATTCTGAAAATGTCAACCCACTCAACTCTCTTCTCATCAATAGAGCTTTCTTTAATAGTCATCAGCTGTGGCTCTGACCCAGCTAGCTTGATGTATTTGCCTATGAAACATTTTATTCCTCCCTCCTTTTTTAGTGGATGGAAACAAAAGCTAATCTTGTCTTGTTTTGATTTGGTTTGTTTCTTCATGTTTAGGACAACAATTCTCCTGACTCAGAGATAAGAATCCAGTTAATATCTCTGCCTACATATGGCACCCTCTTACGGATGTCAGGCTCTCACGATGAAGAGCTTTCCAAGGTTTACAATTTCACCATGGAAGACATCAACAGCCAGAGGATCAGGTATCAAAGAGCTATTCTCCTCCAAGCCATGCAAGTTAAAAGCTCGGTGGGCTTTCTGCAGGGATTTCTGGGCTATATTATGTTAGTAAAATGCGTCAAAGATGCTTTTTCTTTTCTTGGCTCTTGTATCCTATGAGATTATGAATGACAGCATTTCCTGTGTGCGGAATTAGGTGTTTATGCATGTCTGAAATGTCAGTAGTTGGTGTAGCTTCAAATTACAGGTATTTTTTCTGCATCCGCAATGTCATGGTGATACTTTAGGTAGACAACACCTAGAACAGTGATTTAAAAGAATTCAGGGAACGAATGTGAAGGAGAGTTGGGAACTGAAATACCACCTCTCTTTCACGAGGTGTGCGTTCACCTCTAAATGCAGGGATGAGATGTATTTGCCTGACTGTCAGTGAGATGCCCTGACCCAAATTGTGTTCTCACTTTCACAGCTACTCCACCATGTTTGAGACCAGCAATCAGCCAGTTACGGACATCTTCCACTTCACTGTTTTTGATGCTGATAACAACCGGCTTGACAGACAGATGTTCACCATCACTATCACATCTGCCCAGACAATGCCATCACTCATTGCTTTTGCTGACCATATCACTGTAAGTGGCTACCCAGGATACTAGGAACAGTTACAAGAATGTCTTAGATGTGAGGGATTGAACATTTTTCCTGGACTGAGGTGAAATCACTGAAGAAACGTGGTGTTGCACATGCAATCCTGTGTGTGTGCAAAGGGGTAACAAATTACTTGGAGGCCAGAGTAGGCTGACAGTACGGCTGCATCTCTGAACTTCATCTGCTTACAACTGTTCTAGTCAGGAGCCAGGTTCTCCCTAGGGTGTCCCATTGATATCAGTGGAACAAGTCTGACTTACCCTTGTTTAATATTGCGTCCCTTATTTCACCAGCTTGTGTGTAAAAGATGAGCAGAAGTCTAAAAACATCTGTTGCTTTGGACTGATACACAGCATTTCAGACTCTTTATCAAAGCCTTTTGAAGTCATCTCCCTCCTTTCCAGCTTTGCATTCCCCCTCCCTTGCTTTCAAAAGGCTCCGCTCAACAAAAAAATGCAGATCTCACCTTCCAAGAGGTCAGCATGACTCTGCCAGTTCTCTTCTTGCCCTGATAAAGCACTCAAAGGCTCCTCCTGGGAGTTCCTCCCATCCCACCTCACCTCCCAGCTGATTTCATGCTTAACGGATCTAGAGGAGGATGGGACAGGACTTCAGAGACCAGGCAAGCCTCTTCCACAGAGGCAGACTTGTTCAATAACAATTCATGTGTTTCTGTGTGTTGTGTGCATTGGCATTAGTTTTGTCATATGCTTTTGCTTTCCAGGTGGATGAGGGGGGCAGGGTTCCACTGCTGGCTCATCACCGCTTAGCTGCTGATTATGGTACTGCTGCCAAGGAAGACCTGAGGGTCACAGTTATCACTCTACCTATGTATGGCTACATCGAAAACACTAAGACAGGTAAACTGATTGGCTATCTCTTCTTCCTCCTGGCTGATGAAAGGGAACATAGGAATTGCCATGCTGGAGCACATTCTGATCTGTCTCACCACAGCTCCTCAGTGCAGTGCTGGTTGGCATCAGTTGATCATAAAGACCTCGTAAGGTCAGCGTTATGAGATAATCTGTCTCTGGGGAGCATTTCCGCCTAATTCTTGTTTGTTGGAGACTGGTCTATGTTGTGAGACTGGGGCATTAAGAGCCTTTTCAAGCCCATGTGTTGTATTTTCATCATGCTTTATTTTGGCTGGCCTTGTTAGACAGAACAAACTTTGCTAAATTCCTCTAAATGTCTCAGTGAGCTTTAAGGCTGAGAGAGCTGTGACAGCGCATGGCTGGTAACATTCTCTTATCTCGTTGCATTGTCAAGAAAAGGTAGGATTTATACCATATTATCCAGAGATGTTCATCCAGGAAACTTGTCTGTTTAATCCTGTGTGTGGTCACCCAGGAGTGGCATGTATCATTTTATTTAAATCCTAACTTGCCTTTGTAAAATATCACCGTGGGTTGGCCAGAGTAGTACTTGTTACAACAGTGACTGCCTTTCTTCTGGAGAGCACAGGCTGCTAACCATTACACATCATTCCTCCTAATTGTGTTCTGTGAAGGAACTCCAGTTTGTGCCATTTTGGTAATGGTGAGCCTCTCTCCTTGAACGGGCAACAGGTGGGTGGTTTTCTTGGGTGTGAGACTTACTTTTGCAAGGTGAAGCTTGATGTAGAGATTGTGTTAAGGCCAGAGATGGCACATTACCCCTTGTTTCATCTCTGAAGAAAGCCTAAGTAATTCCAGGATGTGGGATTGCTTGTACTACACATAAAACTGCAGCTTCCCTAATGTCTACTCTAATGCAGCAGATGCTGCTTTCTACAAAGGTCACAAGCTGTGTGAAACCCATGTTGTAGAAATTAACATCCTTCTGCACCCTTCACAATGTGCCATTCTTCTCCTAATCCTGCTGCTTTTATTTTTAGTATATCAGTGAATTGAACATCCTTTCACTAGTGGTATTCTGGTTTGCAGGTGAGACTTATGGCCCACAGAGTGAGTCTGTTGTGACTGCAGATGCATCCTTTTCCCTTCAAGATGTGCTAGAGAACAGCATTTACTACTTCCAGAGTGTCCATGAAAGCATCGAGCCAACAAGTGATGTTTTCAGCTTTTATGTGAGCGATGGCTTCAGCCAGTCTGAGGTGCAGAGCATTAACATCACAATTCAGGTATGCCTGTCTCTCTGGCTGCAAGAGCCCTCTCCTTTCATGTAGACACATGGCTTTTAAAGTGCAAACTTTGCTCACTCCTTTGTAATACATGGGAAGGGGATTAAAGGGAGTTTCCTTCCTCCTTTCTGTTTCTTTCCCCTAGTACAGGCACATAATTTGCCTGTAACACCAGAGGACAGTTGTGCATTGCAACCTCTTCCTCAGGCCTTATTTCTCTGGTGTCTCCTCCCTCTTACGATGCTGGCTAGATTTGGAGAGGCTGGTCTAGCCCATTAATGGATATCAGCACCAGTACTGTCATATGGGAGCTTGTATTTCATTCAGGTGGATAGCAGTCTTTTCCCCTTGGCCATCTCCCTTTTCTGACTGTATGCCTTTGGGACCTGTGCAGCGGCAGAACGATGAGCCCCCAAAGATGGTGCTGGAGCCTGTCAGAGTGCCTGAGGGCTCAGGTGTGGTCATTACCAAGGCCTTCCTCAACCTGCAGGACTTGGACACCCAGAACAGTGAGCTTGTCATCATGGTTACCAAAAGTCCTGAGCATGGTAAGTCCTGACAAGCTGGCGGGGTGAGAGAGAGAGAGAGTATGTCTTTGTGTGTCTGTGCCCACGTGCCTTTGTATCTGTGTGTGTGTAATAGCCCCTGATGTGAGAGAGGAGCCTGGCATATTTGTATGAAGCACATTTAGTATGTGTTTGGACCAGCAGCCACAGGGGGATTGTGCTTCAGAATAGACCTATTCTTTGAGAGGTGTCCCTTGCTATTTGTGGTAGAGGGAAAAGGGAGACTGCATGCATTTCCCTGGGGAGTTCCCTTCTGTGTTACCCCATTTCCTGTTGCGGGGTTCAGTTCCAAAGAGCTGAGCAACTAGCATCTATTTGCAGTGATAAAGCAAGGCAGAGTGTCAAGTGAAGGCTAGTGCCATGTTAAACTACTGAGGGCTGTGCACCCTTTTTCAGATCTCATGTACGTAGCCACATTCTTGCCAGCTTTGGCCATAAGCAGATAACTTCCTTCAGTTTTTCTGGTAAGGCTATGTCCACCTCTGTGCATCTCAGTTAGAGCTGGCACGCAAAGAGTCCCCAGCAGGCTGTCTTCCCCCCGTAATATTCATCCATCTGTCATTTGTCAGGTCATCTCCATAGGAGGCAGACTGCTGCAGAGCCCCCAGAGCATGGAAATGTGCTGTCCATGGGCTCGTCCTTCACCTACCAGGACATTTTGGATGAGCTGATTGTTTATACTCAGAGCGGTGCAGCAGCACAGACAGACGAGTTTGGCTTCTCCATCACGGATGGTCTCTACACGCAGACAGGGAGGCTGGAGTTCTTCGTGGAGCTGCCGGAGAAGCAGCCACCCACGTTAGCTGTCAACAGGGGCCTGCAGCTCCCAGTTGGTACGGGGGGGGGGGAGGAGAATGATATTGCTTGGTATTGCTGTATGGTCCAGTCTAAACCAGTCACTTAGCTGGATTGGCTGAAGCTGTTTGTGGACTTTCTTTCTCTGGTCCAGGCTCTGCAGCATACCTCACAGATCAGCACTTGAAAGCAGCAGCTATTTATTCAGATGACACAACGATTAGATTTGTCATGAAGAGGGATCCCAGCGTGGGCCATCTGCAGTTGACCAAAATTAATAATCCAGTCCAGATCTCTGTCGAAGGACCTCTCAGAAGTTTCACCCAGGCTGATATAAATAAAGGTGAGAGTGCTTGATTTTAGATAATCTTGGCAAGTAATATGTGGCCGTTTTAGGTAGTTCTGTGAGGAGCAGGGAGTTGGGCTCAATTATCCTTATGGGTCCCTTCCAACTTGAGATATTCTGTGATTCCATGATCTTTTATGAGAGGGGGAGGATGACTTGAAGCAGGGAAGGGAGAGGGAAAGAAGTAAGATAAGGTTGTTACATTAGAACAGAAACACATATTGTTAAGAAAGTGTTAAAAAGTCTCTCTCAGCAGGAGAAAAAGAATAAAGAGAAAAAGCAATGAAACTCAAATCCAGGAGCTCTGTCAAGCTCCAAGTCCCTCGGCTTATACTGCCAGCCTGGTTCCAGACTAAGAATTAAATGATGCAGCCTGTAATAAATCACCTCTTTTCTACTGTCCCTCTCACTAGGGCAAGTGGTGTACAGTCACAAGAAAGGGGATCCTGGTGGAAATTTCGCCTTCACCTTTGATGTGATTGATGCAGATGGCAACAAACTGATGGACCAGGTTTTTTATATTAGTGTATTAGGTAAAAGATAGTGCTGAAGTTATGTTTTCTTTGCTGCAGATCTGAGGCCTTCTAGATTCCCATCCTGCATGTACTGCAAGTTAAGATGTCATTCTTGAGATGCAGTTTTTATTCATTGTTAATTCAAAGGCCTTTGAAGTTTGGGGCATGGGGAGAGTTCACAGATATAAGGATTAGTTCTTTGGCTTCTGACAAACTCACTGAAGAAGGTAGAAAAATTCCCCTTAATATCTTTATACTGTCTAGACTGTCTTTAAGACATTATAGTGTTACCATGCCCTCGATTAATGCCGAAGCCAAGTACCTGTTTCAGAATTACCAGTCTGTGAGGTGTTTGTGTGTGTGTGTTGTCTCTTGCTTGAGCCCAAGTACCCGATTTGAATAACACCAAGGAAGGGCGGGTGACTGTCCCCTAACGCAGCTTTGTATTTCACCCTTTCAGAGGACAGATTTCCCCCTTCCATCATCGCTAACAAAGGGCTGATCTTGAATGAGAATTCGGCGAAGACAATCACGACCCTCCAGCTCTCTGCCACTGACCAGGACAGTGAGCCGACCCAGCTCCAGTACAAGCTCACCAAGCAGCCACATCTGGGGCACCTGGAGCATGCAGCCTCCCCAGGTTAGCAGGACAGTATTTTACTCAGTTGGGTACTCCTAGCAGCAAAGCACTGGAGGGCTTTTGAGCCCTACAGATTCACTGCAGGAAAAATGTGCTTGCAGGCAGCAGCACGGAATTATGTTTCCCGTTAGAAATCAAATGGTCATTAGCCTAGAGAGTTGGAGAATAGGGTGAGTGGAGGCAAGGCAGGCCAATAATCACAGATGGGGATTTATTCAGCCTCTGGGTGAGTTTATGCCCCATGGTAACCTTGCCTGGTGGACTTTGCAGATCAGTCCAGCTTGCCACTGTGTGCATCTCCTCTTTCAGGACCTATTGCTGCATCTGCATGACTGGCAAACCTTCTGCCTTTTCTGTGACCACATATAGTACAACGCCCCAAAGAATCCAGCCCCTAATGTCCATGGTAATAGAGCCCACCTCGGTAAACAGGCAACTTGCTTTTAATTCCTCTCTTGGCCAGTATGTCCCTTGATCCCTAAAAAACAGCCTCTTTTCCCATCTGTACTTTGGAGAGAGGAAGGGAACTAACCGCTGAGTTAGTTTAAAAGGAAGCTATATTGTGCTGTGATGGATATGAGGGATAATGAATTCTGGTAGTTCATGGAGGGGGGATTGGTCAATCCTGTGAAACTCAGAAAATAATTACCTGCAAGTGTGATCTGAATTTTAGAGTTGCCTTCTGTGCCCACTGACAGTATGAGTGTCCTACTCCTCTCTGATGAATTAGTCTAAATCTATGTTGTCATATAATATGCTCTGCTGATTTAGATTATACTCATCTAAAATTATATTTCTTCTTAGAATTAGATTTCTCATTAACATGAGATTAAAGTGGAAATACCTGCTGTGTGTTTTCAAGATGCACACAGTGCCAGTACAGCTCAGTTTTAGTGTGTGGTTCACCTCATCTCCTCACAGTGTAAGATGTCCTCTGGCAAGCATGTTGAAAGGGTAGGAATAATGAATGAAAGTTATAATAAGCAAACGCCCTGCTGAGAGAAAATTAAAAACTTGCAATATTTTTGTCTAAATTGCAAACTAAACAGTGAATCTTGTACTTTGGGGAGCTGGGTTAAGGATTTTATTCCTCCTGTTATTTAAAATGTGATGATTCTGATTTCTATGCTTTTTCATGTCTGTGATGGACTAAGAAAGATACAGTCACACGCTGTGAAAGAGTTGTTCTTACAATTTAAATGACCTAAACCTAAGGAGAGAACACTGGAGTGTTCAAAAGAGAACACAGACCTTTAAAGCTAATGAGCTCTGAAGAAACCTTGGTTAATCATCCTGTTTTAACTGATTTATTTATATCAGATCCTGGCATCTTTTGTAGTGTGGCCAATACTTGTCAGTAGCCATTTAGCATGCCAAACTGGTGAAAAACTTTTTGTCGGGGTTTTTGTTGTTGAAGTAAACCTGTCAAACACAGCAGTGATACTTAAAGACTTGAGTGCTTTTTAAAATGCTTTTCGGGTGCCTTTCTGTGTCTGTCACACCTAATGACCTGTAAAGATGTCACTATAAGTCAGCGTTGAAAATGCAACTTAATTTGTTCTAAATGCAGGGGTACAAGGAGGGGAAAAGAGACTAGAGACTTTCAAGGCATTTTTTAAAACTACTGTGAGGCCAGGAAACCTTTTGCTCATACTCAGTGATGCCCTGGTTAGATCAGTCCTGCACAGCAGTGAAAAATCAAAGTGTTACATCTACCATTTTCCCACAGCTTCTCTCTTGCCCTCCGCCCTGAGAGGCACATCCCCAACAGGGTGTCCTGACAGTGTGAGGTGCCATTGTAAAATTGTAAGTCTGGGAAGAAGCCTATACTTCTTTTTGCAGAAGGGGTGCCACTACATTAATTTAAAAGTCCTTGAGCAGAGTTTCTAGGAGGCTCCATAACTGCTAAATCCCTGGCTCAGCTGAGGTTCGTGGTACAGTCTGAATTGGAGCAGGACAAGCGAAGACTGAGTGCTTATGGCTAGATAAGTCCAGCTCCCTATATTTTTCACTGCCTCGTTCTTTCTACTGCACATTTTACCCTTTTGTTCTTTTTCTAGGGACAAGAATTAGCTCCTTCAGCCAGGCAGACTTGGCCTCTCGCAGCATCCAGTATGTCCACACCAGTGATGCTGAAAAGCATAAGGATGCATTCACTTTTTCTGTGTCTGATGGAACAAATGAAGTAAGTCCCAGCACAGCTTTTTGAGTCGGAGCAGGCTGTATTCTGTAGGATGGGATGGGAGTCAGTTTTCCTCTTGCGTGCCTGCAAGAGACAGTTAGACATAGCAAAAGTAGTGAAACAAGCCACACATGGGCTTGTCATTCGGCAATGGTGGGTGCTCTTACTTGCCCTGCTGTGAGAGGTCTTAAGTACCACAGAGAAGGGAATGAGCCCTGTGAAGGTAAGGGGGAGCCACCTGTGATGTAGCTTCATAAGACTAGTTTACCAAGATTTCAGTGCCTTGTTTTCATCTGATTACCAATTGCTCCTGGAGCTCAGCTTTGATCCAGTGCACTGATGATATACACAGAAGCACAGTTAGACCCTTGAGAAATGTCTCCTTCCTACTTTCTGAAAGAGAAGAATCATAGCTGCAAATAGAGGGAGAGAGACAAAGTAGAATGAGGGAGGGAGGGAGGGCGGGAAAAGTGGATGTCCATAAATATCACAGAAAGATTAGGGGGGAGAGATAGAAGAGGTCATGCTCACGTGATCTGAGCTTAGAAGCTCATATTTACTCACTAGACAAGGTCGAAATGAACGAAATGAAGTGAGCCAGACTCTGGATCACCATCATCTCCTTAAAGCGTTACTGTTTCAGTGGAGTTGCACTCTTGGTAGATTAAATTCATCAAGAGAGGCTCTTTCTCCTGTTCCAGGTGAGCCAGTCTTTTGACATCACCATAAAGCCTGTGGATGACTCCTTACCCATAGTGCAAAGCCTCGGGATGACAGTTCAGGAAGGGGTGAGAAAAACCATCACTGAGTTTGAGCTTAAAGCAGCAGATGCTGACACAGAGGTAAGGCAGGACTCCCCCTCGCCTCCTCCCTCCCCTCTTGTGCTGCACATCTGGGCTGTCAGAAAAATGGGCTTGTGTTCAAAGAGAGAGAGATTATAGGGAGCGTCATATCTCTCTGTGATCATACCCTGTCTGATCACAACATCAGACAAACAGCTTGTGGGAGGCCCAGTTTGTATATAAATAGATGAATGAGTGTTTGAGCAAAGCAAAGCCCTGGCTTGAGAAATGGCTTCATCTGGGATGTCTCTCAGACACATGAGCAACAAACTTGCATGGAAAACATTCAGAAGTTGTGATCAGAGCTAATCCTTGCCCTGTCTCACCTTCTCTCTGAACATTTTGGATTTTAACTGAGCTTATGCCTAGCCTTGACACGGAGTTTACGCCTGGCACAGATGAAAATGACATTTCCTCTTCCTCCTCCCGGGTTTGGCTGGAGACTAAGCAGTCTCGTGCTGGCACTACCTCACTGCACTGCAGTTTCCCAGCAGCAAGAGAGCTCCTAGCTCCCTGTTACTGCCCTGAGCCAAAGATCCTGCCCCAAAGGTTATTGCTGCTTCCACCCTGACAGAAGTGACAAGGGGCATGTTGCTCAGAATGGCTGCAGAATGGGGGACGGCTCTTGTGTTCAAGGAGTTGTCACAAGGGTGGGAGCCTTCTCAGACCAGCCAAACCAGTAGCTGGCTGTGATGTGTCTAGCCTAGCTCTCCTTGATTGGGGTTGTTCTGTAGATAGCCAGCTTGGGAGAGGGATAAAGACAGGGCAGGGCTCAGGGTGAATCAATTCAGTGTGCGGTGCTGCATTTCAGCTGCTGGTTGGAAACACTGTGCTAGGAATGCTGTCCGAGCACAGAGTCCCTCTCCAGGCATCTTTTGCTGGAAGCACATGCCTGTCCTGCTCTTGGGGTCATGTCATCAGCTTTGCCACTCCTCTCTTCCTGGTGCAGGCTGAGTCAATTACGTTCACAGTTGTGCAGCCCCCCCGCCATGGCCTGATCGAACGCACCAGCAACGGGCAGCGTTACCACCAAGCCACCACCTTCACAATGGACGACATCTACCAGAACCGCATCAGCTACAGTCATGACGGCAGCAACTCACTGAAGGATCGCTTCACTTTCACTGTGTCTGATGGGACCAATCCCTTCTTCATTATGGAGGATGGGGGGAAGAAGGTAAGGGGAGGAGAAGGGATGTCAGGGAGACCTTCTATACCTAATAGAAAGCTACCTCCTCTCAGAGAAGGGGAGACTTGGCTGCTGTTGCTCTACTGAAGATAAAGGCTTAGTATTCTCAGTTATGTGATGCCATATGCTTCTTCCTTGGTGTACCAACCTTTGTGTGTGCAAACTTGCCCCAGGACCTTGATCCCAACAGAGCCAAAGGGAGCAAAGCTGGTAATAGGATGCATGAGGCCCTGACTGCCAAAGTAACAGCCATCTCTCTGAACTTTTGTCAGATTGTGACAGCAGCACCACAGCGTTTCAAAGTCGACGTTCTCTCTGTGGATGATGGGACACCCAGGGTTGTCACTAACCTGGGTTTGCAGTGGCTGGAGTACATGGATGGCAAGGTAACTGCCTGCCTGGGTTCAGCTTAGATTGTTTCTGAGGCTGTTCAGGAGAAGGAGCTTCACAGGAGAACCTCCTGATCCTTCAGCAGTTTTATTTTTGTGACAGAGAACAGGTGTTCTTCTGTGCCCATGAAGTGTCGTGGAAAAAGCAAAGGTGTGCAGGGATGCCTGCACAGCAGCTCCATTAAGCTAAACCAGGCAACGTGGCTCCAGGGCACTGAATTGCTTCCTGGACCATCTCCTTCCCTTACATCAGCTGGACCATCAAGCCTGTCTCTTCTTGGCTCTTGCACAAGCTGTGCAGTCCGGTACAGCTCCTGCCCACCTTCCTGGGCAGACATGTCCTGCCCCTTGTCCCTCCTCCCCAGGGTATATTTTCACCTTTGCTGATGGTGGAAAAGTCTTGATTATGTTCTGCAGCAGTCATGGTAGAGATATATGGCTTTCAGAGAAATCTGGTATGGGGATTTCTTGCTGTGACATACCTTTGTTTTGCCAAAGTCCAAACAAAACCCCAGGAAACTCTCTCTCTCATGCTTGTTTTTGAGGACCCAGCATTAACTGCAAAGAAATACTTTGGTTCTTCCCAGGAAAAAGGGTTGGAAGACACTGTAGTAAGAAATTGTATTAAGAAGTGGCTACCTCAGCTCAAATTCCTGACTGCAGATAAAGCAATCCTGCAGCCTCAGGCAGTTCAAATCTCTCTTTTTCTCCTGCTGTTATAGGCGTTCTCTTTTTAAAGAGAAAGCAAAATGTGGTGGAACTGTGGCACATCCATGTGAGGTTATTTGCAAGAGGACTTACTGCAGGCTCACTAAAGCAGCATGAACTGTCCTGAGTCAGTCCTTCAACTTGAGGCTTTTTGCCAATGTTTTTAGCAAAGCCAGGCCTCACCTGAGCATCAGCACAGTTCAGGGAGCAGTGGTTTCTAGGTGAAACCAAAAGATTTGTCATAGCTTTTAGCCACAGCTGGATAGGGCTGGGCAGCTTGTTTTGCATTTGCTTTTCTTTGAGCCACAATGTTTTTTTATTAAACAAACCAGATGTGAGGCAGAATTTGAATCCTTCCTGTGCTGTCAAAACACCTTGTGGGGCATCTGTCATTTCAAGGCCGCTCTGTGCTTTTCTCTCATGGAGCACTGTTTGACAGAGGGATGCTTGGGCTTTTTGGATGAACAGTCAATCAGACTTGCACTGCTGGCTCTCCAGAGTTTTACTCCCTTGGTTTGGCTTTCATCCAGGCGACCAATCTAATCACTAAGAAGGAATTACTGACGACAGATCCTGACACAGATGACAAACAGCTGATCTATGAGATAACAACTGGTCCCAGAAATGGTTATGTGGAGAACAAACTGAAACCAGGGACAACTGTGACCACCTTTACACAGGGTATGGACTTGGGCTGTATACTGTTACTTTTTTCCTTCAGCTGCTTCAGTTTGTCAAGATAGCTTCGGGGG
>JANZLQ010000007.1:8526812-8548168 GCA_026212715.1 Elanus axillaris
AACACACTGGCGGCCGCCTCAGGGCATCGCTCCGCGGGGGCGGGGCTTGCGGGGGGGGCGGGGCGTGTCCATTGGGGCGTGGCTGCGCACGGGCTACAGGGTCGAGCCCCGGCAGCGCCCGGCGGAGCCCCCAGTTCCGCCGCTGTCGGGATGGGGATGGGCCGGGGCGACCAGCGGGGTGGGCTCGGCCCCGGGTGGCCGCGGTCGGCGAGGTCAGGGGGACGCCGGGCTCCGGCCCTCCGGGCTTTATTCCCCGGCGCCCCGAGCCCCCGTCCCCGGGGCAACCGTGCCCCCCGGGGCCGCTCCTCGCCAGAGCACTGCTCACCCACACATCCCGGCCGCACCGCCCCTCCCCGGCTTCTCCAGCCGGTTCCCTCTCCTCACCTCGGGCAGGCGGACACCGACCCCGGCACCGGGCCGGGCCAGGCTCCCCTAGTCTGCCCGCGGGGCTGCAGACCCGGTCCGGCCCCGCTCCGCCCGCCGGAGCCGAGGGAGCCGCAGGGCAACAAAATGGCGGCCACCACAGGGCAGAGCTCCCTCAGGCCACGCCCCGCGCAGGCGCCCTGGCCCCCCCCGGGGGGGGAGACTGAGCGGGGGCGTGGTCAGCGAGAGGGGCTGCCCGTCGGCCGCTGGGTCCTAGCGCCCGCCCCTCGCTCCGTTCCGCCGGCCCCGGGTGAGGGAGCGGTGGGAGACCCGCGGTGCTGAGACACCGGGCTGCTCTCGGCGGAGGTCCCGGTTTCGGCCCTGTCCGGTTTTCCCGGGAGTTCGGACAGCACAAGGTCGGAGCAGGAATGGGCCAGAGCCCCCCCGGTGTCCTCCCTCCCGCCCTGGTCCCCATCCCGGTCCCCTTCGGTTCCCCCCGCCGGGGACGTGTCTCACGGGGACGCCCGGGTCTCAGGTTCCCTCTCCTTTTTTTTTGCACCATTTCCTCCAAAAAAGAGGCTTCTGCGGACATTCAGCCCCTGCCTGTGTGTCCCTGCCTTTCCTTTTTTCAGACACTTTGATAATTTCTCTGGCCATGAAGTATAGGACAATTCTCACAAACACTCTAAAATATGCCTTAAAATCAAGTGACCAAACTTGTAATTTGAAAGGAAAAAAAAATTACTGACAAAATGCCATTACAGCATATTGACTGAGAGGGTAAAAGGCACCATGATGCCAATGGAGTCATTAACTATGAATTAACTCCAACTGACGACTCTAGCGTGCCTGAGGATCGTCTGTAGCAAGCCCAGTGGAAATCTTGTGAGCTTCAGTCAGCAATAAGCCTTGTAAATCATTATTCTTTCAAAGACTAACATAGATAACTGAGGGTGCCAGCAATGTTTGGGTTTTTGCATGTACTTGAGCCCCTAGGAGTCCAATATACTCTTTAAATACATGCTGATGGGGTCAGGAGGGCTGGGCAGGGTTTTCCTACCTGCCACAGTTTTGCTGGCCAGGACGGAGACACCGCAGCCAAACCTGGAGCTGCTGAGCACCAGCGTCCCCTTCCTTTGGCTGCCCACCTCCCCCTTAGGTTTCAGGGAGTTCTTGACTGTGGAGATAAACAGTCTGCATGAAATCGAAGTATTTCTAGCAAAAGCAAAGCAGAAAACAGCAGTTCCCCAGCCAGCACTGTGCCCCACCCCTCCTGACCAGTTTTGCCCTCGCCTCTTCGAGCTGCCTCAAGCTTTGAGAGCTCGAGAGCCGCAGCCATAAAGAGCAGATAGCGATGGGGCAGCAGAGGGGATCTGGAAGCCCCTGGGATGCAGCAGGGTCAGGCCAGGGGGGATCCCACATCCAACAGCAATGCCGAGGCATCCACGTCCAACAGCGATGCCAACGCGCCCCTCCGTGAGCCCGTGATGGAGGACAGAGCCCACTTGGGATACTCCAGTACCCCAAGCACCCAGCCATCCTGCCCCGCTCTGCTGTTCCCCACACAGCCCCAGTGCCAGGGACGGTAGAGGAGGAGCCCAGCTCCTCGCAGCCTTTCCCAAAATGGTGCCAAGGGACCGTGCCACCACGCTCCACGGTCAGGCATGGTGGGGGACAGGCATCATAAGATGCTAAGAGACTTGCCAGCATCACTGTATTTATTTTCCACTCCGAAGCAAGCCACACTGATTTTATAGACACGTTCTAGAGGCAACCGCCTGACATTAAGGCATTTTTTTAAGATGTATAAAACATTTTCCCCAGCTGCACCTGCCCTCCCTGGGGCTGCCTGCGCCCACCACCTCAGCGCAGTGTCACCAGTTCTTCAGCAGAAGTGGGGTGAATGGCAACGGTGTTGTCCAGGTCAGCCTTGGTGGCCCCCATTTTGATGGCCACAGCAAAGCCCTGCAGTATTTCGTCGCAGCCCAGCCCTTGCATGTGCAATCCCACCACCTTTGGGGAAGAAGCGAGAGGCCGGATGGGACCCAGCACCAGCAAAATCCAGGCTGAACACGGGGCTTGGTGCTGGGGGAGCTGGATCCCAGCCCAAGACCTGGTCTGAGCAGGTCAGGGCTGACTACGTGGGGATGACAGGACAGCCAGCCGTGGTCCCCGCCACCCCCTGCAGTGCCCTGCTGCCCCCCCCGGTCCCCTCCACGCACCTTCTCCTCCTTGCCAGCGCACACTAGCTTCATGACGCACTTCACCTTCCTCTGGGTGACAGCGTGGTACAAGGGGGTGAAGGACGTGCTGTAGATCTTCACGTTCTCCCTCCCGTGCGTGGCCACGGCTTCATCTGCAGCAGAAGACATGGCACATAGGTCGAGGGGACCGTGTACACGAGGCATTTACAAAGAGGGAGTCAAAGCACATTTTGCAAGGCTCAGACACATTGCCGGAGATCAGACAGTTTCCTCGAGCATCAAACCAACACCTCTGAGCCACTAGGTCCCCAACCTCTTTGCCCTCCCACACCCTCTCCATCCCCACCTTCGGTGAGGCCCACGGTGCCAATGGGCGGGTGGCTGAAGACGACGGTGGGGATGTCATGGTAGTCCAGCCGGGAGTCCTGCTTGCCCTCAAAGAGCCTGTGGGCCAGCTTTCTACCAGCTGCGATGGCCACTGCGGGGAGGGATGGGGAGCCTCAGCCACGGCACAGCACTGCACTGAGGGGCTGTGGAGGGGCGGGGGTCACAGCCGCGGTACCTGGGGTGAGGAGGGCTCTCCCGCAGACATCCCCGACGGCGTAGACCCCTCTCCTGGTCGTGTTCTGGTACTCATCCACCACCACATGGCCCTTGGCGTCCACCTCAACGCCCTGTCAGGGGAAATGGCAGCCGCCTCGGCACGTGCCCCAGGAGGGATGGGACAAGAGATGCCCATGGGGAACCCGTGCTAGTGGCCACTATATTCCCACCTAGGGGCAGGGCATGGCAGGAACACCATCCTGCAGCAAGTTCCGGAGATCCACAGGACCCCTGGAGACCTGTGGGATCCCCGGAGAACTGGGGGCATCCTCACGCCAGCACGGAAGGGATGTGCTGCCATCTCACCACTTGGTCCAGACACAGGTCCTCCGTGTTGGGCTCCCGCCCCACAGCCCAAAGCAGGCAGTCCACATCCCGGATCACTCCCTCCGCTGGCTTGTGGCCGGGCACCGAGGAGGTCACTGTCACATCCAGTAGCCCGCAAGAGGACTTGGTGACCATTTTGACCTGCAGGGAACAACAGGAGCCATTGGGGGAGAAGGTGCCAACGGCTTTTGCCTTGCAACAGGTGACGGCGGCCGCAACGCAGGACCAGGGATGCTACGAAAGCCATGGCTTGGCAAGCAGCGCCCAAAATGCCAGCTTTCCCCCTGGCCCTGCCTCTCCAGGAGGGACAGGACAAGCCATAGGGCTGCTCTGCACGCCCGTACCTGCGTGTGCTTCCAGACGTCCACCCCAGTGTTCTCCAGCTCCTGGGTGCAGTTTGAGCTGATCATGGAGTCAAAGGTCCTCAGGACCTGGGCAGGGACCCACCAGCCTTGTCAGTCGAGGGTCCGCAGGCGAAAGCACCGCCTGGCAGCCCCCTCCACCAGCATTTCCCTGCGCCCATGCCCCACCCGGGCCCAGAGAGGTTTGGGGTGCTTCTGGTTAATGATAAAGTTCTCCTCTGTTTGTTTTTCCTTTAGGTTTTTTGTTTTTTTTTTTCAAGTCGCGACTTGAAATAAAGCTCAAGGAAACGGGTGCGGCAGCATGCATGACTGCAGAAATGCTGGGTGTGCGGGTCGGTGCTGCCAACATCCTCCTAGCAGCACACCTACACTCTTCTTCTCACCCCATCTGCTCCCTCAGCCCCTCCTTACACCCAACAGCCTAACACCACCATCCTCTGCATCACCATTTCCACCCTCCTGAGCCTGCGCCAACTTGGTCCCTCCTTTACCAGCTCACGGGAGCTGATAACTAGAAAACCCAGGCAGACTGGGATGTGGCTGCTGGGCGGGAAGTGTGGCCGGGGGCAGCCGGTGGCATTACCTTGTCCTGGCGGATCAGCAGGGATGACTTGGAGCCTAGCGTGGAAAGGATCCCCGCGATTTCCACTGCGATGTAGCCAGCACCGACAATAACGCTGCGCCTGCAGAGAAGCAACGATGCCGTGTGCAGGCATGCCAAGCCGGCGGTGGTGGCTGGAAGGGGGGTGAGCCCTGCTTTACCTGGGCAGCTCCTCTAGGTCAAAGAAGCCATCACTGGTCGTCCCCAGGCTGGCACCTGCAAAGCAAAACCCCTTTCACACCCCTCATCAGCCCCCGCTTCCCACCTCTGCCTCCCAAAACCTATTTTCTTTGGTGGACCTCTCTCCAGGCAGCCCAGGGAATTTTGTCAGGCTTACCAGGAATTTCGCTGTCAGGAGGGACAGCTGGGCGCCCACCCGTGGCTATAAGGATGTGAGGAGCCGTATACTTTTTCCCGTCCACTTCAATGGTAGGCTCGGGATCGGCGGTGAACTTGCCATAGCCCCGAATGATGTCGATGTGAGCCTTAGGGGAGTAACAGATACGTGATTAACATTAGGAGGAGGTGCGAGAGCCAGCTAACGGAGACAGGGCTTCCACAATTTGAGAAGAGGACATCCATTAAGGCTGGAAAAGTGGCTAGAAATCCAGCAGAGCCTGCTTCCCCGCTCGGTTCGCAGGATAAACACATCCTCACCTTCTTTATGTTACTCTCATAGATCTCATTCAGGCGCCTCACGTAAGCATCACGCTTCTCTTTAATTGTTCTGGAACAGAGCAGAGCTTACTGTCACCATGAGCAAATGAACCTACAGAGCTCAGCGAAAAACAATTCAATCCCTTCAGTACGTAGCACCCACGCCACAAAATAAAATGGCCCTGAGTTACCCAGCAGGCAGTAGCCTTTTCTACCAATGTGAGGGTTTTGTGCCTGCCCTCCCCGTGTCCGTCTTTTCCGAAGTCTTTTCCCACTGCCAGTTTGCCACCTCTCCTTTCCAAAATGCAGCGGGAATCCCGGCCATGTAGCCAGCTCAGCATCCATCCACAGGAAGCCTCAAGGCAGGCAGGGATCCCTTTGAGGTGGACGACAAGCCACAGGGCCACGGTGCTGACCTGTGGCTGCTCCCCGTGGTGAACGCACCGGGAGACGCTCGTTCCCAATCAGCTTTTTCCATACTTACCGCCAGTTAAACTTGAAACCGGGCATTTCAAAGCCGTAGTCAGCGTGATCGTGGATGAACTCTGCATGGACCGCTGCGTTCCACATCACCTGCCCGCACAAACCACAAGTCAGCTCGAGAAGACCAATTTGATTTTTGGGATAACCCCTGCCACGCTTCCCGATGCCTCGCCTCTGCCTGGAGCAGCCCATGGGACACGGGTCTGAGCGCTTCACAGCATCTCGATGGCTCAATACGCTCCGAACCCTTGCTTCCTCCCTGCTCCTTTCTCCCCACGACCCATGCCAGCACCTCCCCACAATTTGGCAGACACCCGCACCAGACCGAAGCGGCCGAAGCACCGCTGGAGCCCAGCGAAAGCGTCCTTACCTTCTTTGGCACGCACCCAACATTGACCTGGGGGGAAATAAGAGCAAGTCTCAGCATTAAGGCTTAGTTTTTCAAAGGCGAGGCTCTGGAGAGCATCCCACATCAGGCCAGTACCGAATCACAGCTCTTTGCACGGGAAAATAAAGGCAGGATTCTGGGTTTCTGGCAAAAGAGAGCCGTAACCGCCTTCGGTGCCTGAAGGTCTTGCGGTTTGCCTGTTTTCCTTCACTTCCTTGAAAGAGAATACGGAAGATGCACGGTCTTCATATACGAGGGTTTTTTTCCATCGATAATTTAAAAGCGATTTACTAGGAAGGAGGTGTTTGCCACCCCTTTCCTGCACTTCAGGTCCCAGCACGGCAACTCCTTCAGGGGAACGCACTTAAAGCATAAGACCAGAGCCTGTCCCTGGCTTGTTTCAGGAACAAGTTTGTTTATTCTGCTTGCTACCGGCTCGCCATGCTCACTAGTTCTGCTTTGCTGCCTTTCCGTGGTGACCAAGTTAGCAGCTGCGCTGCAGACCTGGGACCCGTCAGCACCCCTTTATCACCCTGAAAACGGAACGGCCAAGAAAGAACCCCGTGGAGCGGGGAAACCCGACCCGACCCGCTCCCACGCAGCTCAGCGTGACAAGGCACAACGGAGATGGCGATTCCCACCCTCTGGCTTCCCTACAGACCCCAGCCCCGGTGGGAACGGGTGCCCCCGGGACTCACGCAGGTGCCACCGAAGCGACGTGGCTCTACCAACGCGACACGGGCACCCAGCTCCGCTGCCCGGCGGGCCCCGGCCAGTCCTCCGGACCCACCGCCCAGCACCAGCAGCTCGTAGGCGGCCGCCGCCATGGCTCCCGGTTGGGTCAGGCCAACCTCCCGCCCCGGCTTCTAACCGCTCCGCTCCGCCCCGGGGCCGCCCTCATCCCGCCCCCTCCCCGGTCCGCCCCCGCAGCAGCACCACGGGTTAGGGCTGACAATGGCAAGTTTATTGGTTCAGGTACAGCGAGAAGGATTGCAAGCACTTCCAGGACAAAATATACAGAGGGGAGAGGGGAAAATAACAAAAGAGAAGAAAACAAAACAACAACCAAAAAAAAAAAAAAAAAAAAAAAAAAGCTAGGATCAACACGGAGCAGGAATCGAGCTAAAAAGGGAACACTTTTATCCGTGTTATGACAACGTACTCCCAAGCAGGAATTGCTTCCTTTCTCCAGTTAAGTCGATCGGTCTTTCAATAAAATAAAGGGGGTGGGGGGCAAGAAGTTAGTGTGCATTTCCCTCAAAAATAAACTCTAATTCATGCCAGTTAAACACTAGAACTAAAAATTTACAAAGAAGCGTCAAAGGAGATGGAAGTGTTATTAGAGTTACCTTTTCCTCTCTGAACAGTCCAGAAGAAAAACAATGACTACAAATACAGCAGGCAAACTGACTGTTGGACTGATGGGCATAGGATATATATACTGTTGTAAGGAATTCAGTCTCAAGTTGTGCTAAACGCTCTTTGTCCTCTGTATGGCACATTTTGGTCCATGATGGGGATTTTAAGTTGAGACGAACCCTGATTTCTCACAGAAACGTGTAAATATTGTTGCTCTTTAAAATGCCAGGTGTACTTCCTTCTACAAAGGTTAGGAGACGTTTATAGGAAGTAGTCTGGGGTACGACGGGTAACATGAGGCTCTCCACGACGAGGTGCTGGGTCAAACTGGAGGCTGCAGGAAAGAAAAAGGGATCGTTTTCCCCCCTCCACAAGGTATTTCCCAACGCCACGATACATACTAGACTTGCTCTCCTGCTGCTGTTGTTTTACTCATCCCAGCTGCTTCCACGTAAAAAGTTCCAGGTCCCAAAGCAAGCACCCATGGGGGTTTAAACCGATCAGCTGGTCGAAATGCTGCCTACAGAGTGAACAGCCCCCAGCAGTCTGCACTTCAGCAGCCCATCGCTACTTTCACAGGAGCTCAGCTGAATGCAAAATTCAGCCTCTCTCACCCATCTTTACAAAGCGTAGTGCTACCAAAAATAAAGACCAATACATAAATCAATCAATCTTTACTCTCTCCATCAAGCTTGGGCAACAGAGCGATTAAGAAAATGCAGAAGCTCCAACTCTCCAGAGAGCCAGGAAGAGGAGATAATGAAGTACCCAAGAGAAGCTTTTAAGAGCTTAACTCACTACTTATTTTTAGATATTCTTGCAGGTAGAGCACACAATGTTAATTCCAGAGTGTTTTGAGCTAGCTTCTCGCAAAAGAACCCCTTTGGAAAGGATCAGACATCCCTCACAATACAGGGCGGTTAGGAAGAGAGAACAGCCTGAGCCAGGTTACTCACAAGGAATATTTTAAAGTGTCATCTAGTTCCATGATAGCAGCCTGGTTCCCACAACGATAACAGTAATTGGGCGCACTGAAAATGGTAACCACATTTCGGTCGTGGCACCAATTATAACCCTGCCAGAAAAAGAGAAAAAAAGTCTTTGTTAAACCTCAAACCTCAGCCCTTCTGAAGTTCCTCTAAAGGCCTGAAATGATCCAAGGCATGTGTGAACCTGTAGTCTTCTTGTAAGTATTCCCAACTGACTTCATTTCATTTTAAAAGAAGTACTCTACCACAAGAACAAGCGGTAGTTACCTAGCAAAAACAGCTTCAACCACTCTACAGAGAGATCGGCCATTCGTCACTTGTGTGTTTATTCATTTTGTATATAAATTATGGATTGTACCACAAAGAAACCTCGAGACTTTTTGGTATGCCTTCAGCTTTTATCCACCACAAACGAGAATTTGCCTGCTGGATGCAAGTGACTTCTGACACACAGTACTAAAGGGATCTACTTGAACTAGATTTTAAAAATACATCTGCTCCATTGACCCACCTGGCATTTTTCCAGCAAGACATACAAGAATAGCCTATCAACAGCCAAAACCGTGGCTTAATCCCTGTCACATCTGACTGCTGAGTATTACAGGACAGCCCGCTTAATGCAGCAGCAGTTTAAGTAGAGCAAGCAGCATATAAGGAGATTATTACTTCCACAAATGGGGTGTGACAGGGTCCCTTTGACAATTTCCCGGGAGAGCGGAGGGGGGAAAAAAAAGGCAGAACATCCTTTATTTACATCACATGTCAAAGCATATCATTTCACGTTGCTTGTTGTTTTCATATGACTGAAGTCCCTCTTTGATATTTACCTGCGTAACTTCTAGGCGTCAGCCTATGCAAACCCATCAGCACAAGGTCTCATGGAGGAGACAAGAATTGGCATCTATGTTTTGTTAGCCCCCTCTAGCAGAGTGCTTGCCCTACCTCCATGACAAGTTGGTGAGCACGGGAGACCAGTGTGAGACCATTGGCATGGTTAAATGTTTCGGAAATATCTTGCCCAAACGTGTAGCCAGCACCACGTGGAGATATACCCCAGCCGCCACGATCATCTGGATCCGACCATAACAGATCACACATAGGACCCTTGAAAAGATTAAGTGTTCTTCATTAGATCACTAGCAAGGTTGTTATAAAAAGCCACTTTTAAAGTATATTTTATTTACAGTAAAAAGACTGCCAGCATGTCCTTCTCTGCACAAGGCACATGAGTTTATTCAACACACACAATATCGGCTAGTTACTTACTGTATCAGTCAGTATCCTTCCCAAAGAAATGAATACGTACACAGCTGACTGTGAAAGGAGTCCATGTAACCAGAAAACTGTTCCTACCTCCTCTTCCACGCAAACCATTTACCATTTCACTTCAACTAGTCAGAGATGCAAAGACATGGAGAGCAGATCCACATTCTTACTCCTGACTCCCACAGTATAATAAAAAAGGCCACATGAGAAGGTATGCATGTCCAGGGATACAACCGTGGGTTCACTGGTGCCAGCCAAGTTGCAGTAAATGAAATAAAGGGCAACAACCCGTAGGAGGCTATGAACTAACTGGTCCAGAGATGGATGTTAAGTCTTCAGCAGCCCTTCTGGCAGGGTATTAATCATTTAATTTCCTCTCCTAAACAGTCTACTGTTGGCCTTGACATATTCAAAAACATCCTGGTGTACATCTTCTAAGAGTCACAAATGAAGCTCAGTGACTTTTCTTGCCAAGGTACTAAGGGGCAGTAAAGATGCTCTAGTATTTATGCAAGGCTGCTTCTGTTTCCTACCCACCGATCTGCGGTAGGGATCACACTGACTACCCATGGAGGTCCTCAAGAGGGACAGATTTCAGCACACAGATAAGCAGCACAGGACTGGGAAAACCTCAGAGCAACAATATAATCATGACACATAACTACATGAAGATGTCCCACCAGGTAGGGCCCCCCCGCCAACTCTGGGAGTAATTTAACACAGCTTATTTCAGGTTTTTGGAAGGCTTGGGCAGACCTTGATGCATTGCTCTTGCTGTTACACCAAAGACACTGCAGGACAAGTAGTTCATGTTAAGCAGGGAACGTTCAAGTCCATCTGTAAGCCCCAACCACTCTAACACAGAAGAGCCATTTGCTACCCTGGGAGCTCAGAAGGTGGTTTCTTCAGTCCTGATCTCATGCCCCCAGAAAGTGATGGACAAGGTAAAACACCACAGAAGAAAGGACAGGCTAGGGAAGAAGGATGGTGACGCAACATAGCTTCACATGGTGCTTGTGTGACAAGCGAGTCTGTGATGAGGCTGAAGGTAATGAACACCGTCCCCTGCCACATACTATTCTTTGAGTCAGCGTGACAGTCAAAAAAATCCCATGATTCTGTGAAAGACAGCTGTGAAAACTCCATAACTCTCCTTGTGTAGATTGCTGTAATCAAAGCATATTGACTTGTGTGTGTTTTGCCCAAATGTATGTTCATCTGCTCTAGCTCTTAGAAAGGTAATAATCCACTGTGTAACCATGTGTCCTGGTTTCAGCTGGGATAGAGTTGATTTTCTTTCTAGTAAGTAGCTGGTATAGTGTTATGTTTTGGGTTCAGTATGAGAAGAATGTTTGTAACACACTGATGTTTTCAGTTGTTGCTGAATAGCCTTTAGGCTAAGTCAAGGATTTCTCAGCTTCTCATGCCCAGCCAGTGAGAAGGCTGGAGCAGCAAAAGAAGCTGGGAGGAGACACAGCCAGGACTGCTGACCCAAACTGGCCAACGGGGTATTCCATACCATGGGATGTCATGCCCAGTATATAAACTCGGAGTTGGCTGGGGCAGATCTCTGCTTGGGAACTAACTGGGCATTGGTCAGTGAGTGGTGAGCAATTGCATTTTGTATCGCTTGTTTTGTATATTCCAATCCTTCTGTTATTATTGTAATTTTATTATCATTATTATTATTATTATTTTCTTCCTTTCTGTCCTGTTAAACTCTCTTTATCCCAAGCCATAAGTTTTACTTTTTTTCCCCAATTCTCTCCCCCATCCCACTGGGTGGGAGGGGAAGTGAGCGAGTGGCTGCGTGGTCCTTAGTTGCTGGCTGGGGTTAAACCACGACACCATGTGTTTCACTGTTTAAATGGATTTCAGTGTGAGGCTACATTTGCATTTTCCATCAACAGACATCTAAGTTTACGATGCATTTCCTTTCCTGTTACCTCATGTGGAACTTCCTGCAGGCGGTCCAGAGCCCTGATATGATCCAGTGTATCTATGGATGGAGAGAGGCCACCATGGAGACAGAATATCTGTTCCAGAAAAAAAGAGCAATGCGTTCAGTGCGTATCGTTATGGGAAGACAAAAGCAGCTATTTCTGCGATCAAACTCTGTTATCATTCTTTTACAATTACAGCTATCTCACCCTCGCAGCAAAGAAACCAACTTTAATTCCTGCAGAAGGAAACAAAACTAAAAGGCTGCACCTACCACACAGAGATCTAAGCAACAGCAAAGGTACCATGCCTTCCATTTTAAGAATATCTTGCCTCACAGCCACAACTCAACTCGCATCTGATGTATCATGAGGGGATCCCCACTTGTTGAGCAGTCATTTAAAATTAGCCTTACATGCAATATCCTGCCATTCCTTCAGCAGCAGAATCAAAAACCTTCCCACACCATGAACTTGTATTAACACCTCACTAAATTCTTCCCCAAACTCACAGTAAGTACATGGGCTTTAAAAAAATTTGGATCACAAGTTAAGGGAGCTTGTTTGAGACTGTTCATGTAGAGGTCAGATAATACAGTCTGCATAACTCTATGAAATGGAACATTTCCTTATTCAAGGCTTACCTGGCCATCTACTAGAGCTGTAAGCGGAAGATAATCAAACAGATCTGTGAAATACTTCCAGACGTTGGCGTTGCCATACTTTCGCAGACATTCGTCATAAAAGCCATAGACTTGTGTAATTTGTCTGCTTTCGTGATTGCCCCTCAGTATTGTAATACGTTCTGGGTAACGCACCTATTAACAAAGAAAACTCTTCTTTAACTCCATCGATATGGAAAGAAACAGTAACAGAGTATTTCAAATAGCAGTCAAGCACTCAGCTCTGTTATAGGGTAGCACATGTCCATTAATGCATTTCAATTTACATCCATCTAGCTCAAGCCAACAGCGGCATCAATGGGAGGAGCAATTCTTTCAGTACTCCCCAAAAGCGCAGCTTTGCCCAAGGCTGCTGTAGAAAAGCATACCTTCAATGCTACTAGAAGAGTCACAGTTTCCACCGAGTAATAGCCTCTGTCCACGTAGTCTCCCATGAACAAGTAATTTGTGTCTGGCGATTTCCCACCAATTCTAAATAGTTCCATAAGGTCGTGGAATTGACCGTGGACATCCCCACAGACGGTGACGGGGCAACGTACCTCTTGAACATTTGATTCTTTCGTAAGAATTTCTTTAGCCTAGCAAGAAGAAAACATTTAGGACAAAAAGATAGGAAGCTCCTCCATAAGCAGGTGCAGATGTTATTCAACTGCATTCGCACTGGAAACCTGATTTCACTCCAGCAGCTCAAGCTGACTACTGGAAAAACAGTTTGTTGGGTAAGCAAAGACAAAGTGCATTTTACAAATCCCTTTGCAAAAAGACAAGCAGGTTTGTTCCTGTGAGGCCAGGCCGTGAAGATCTTATTGTACCACAAGCACCGACAAACAAATTCAAAGAAGTAACTAAACAAGTTAATTCCCAAACTCCCCTGAAATGAAGCACAAGACAAAGCACTATTCCAGTAAGCTTCATTGGCATCATGGGCAGATGTTATCTTCTTAAGCACAATTTATTTTTTAATGGTTTTTTTAACATACAGATTTTGACAGACTTCTCCATCTATATGTTCAATAGAGCTCAGGTCTGTTCATCTCAGCTACGCGAACTACAGCAGCACTCAGCACTCTAATCTGACTACCAAAGTCAAGGGGTATTCAGTTTCACAATACCTAGAAAAGCTTTTATCTCAAGAACCACAGCTGTCCCCTCAGTACTGCAGGCCATGCCATGTCCTATCACCAAGAGTTCAGTGCGGAACTCGTACAAACAGAGATTAGTCCATACTCTTGCTGTCTGCTGTAAGGGTAGAAAATACCAGAGGAGATAGTGCATGCCACTCGGGCAACTATTACGGTTTTTTGAACAACTTGATTTGCAAAAGCACACATAAAGCTAGATATTATTTGGTACTTACACCAGTAGGAAAACTATGACCTCCTAGACTTCTATCAGAAGTCATCCGACTTGCAATGATACACTTACAGACTCCCTCCTGCCACGTTTTAGTGTGACTACCACCTCAGTTGCTCAATGGATTGCTCTCAATCCCACGCAGCCATGTGGAACCATTCGCATTGCCACCTTCGCTGGCAACACAGCAGCAGGCTGGAACAACTCTTCCGCCAGCACTGACAGCTACTCCTCCCTGCCTTCCTCCTCTGGGATCCCTAAGGGTTTCCCCCGTTGCTACACACCCATAAACCTCAAGTGCTCTCCCAAGACCAGGATTTCTCAGCAGCGGGTCCATGCCATGGAAACGGCACTACGAACAGCACGTTCGTTTGTTCCACATCGACAGAGCCAGCTCATTGTGTGATCGCTGAGCAGAGATGCTAAGAAAGGCTGCACACAACAAAGCTGCTCAACTGGCAGAAACGCTGGGCAACCACTACAGCACAAGATGAGCTGAGCTGTGTTACTCTGCCAAACAACAACCAACGCGAGCACCAGTGCTGGGGGTTGATGGGGCTGCCCCAGCTCTCTGGAGGTACTGCGCTTTCCAATTGCATTGCGTTTGAGTATGAGACGACTGGAGCCATATGTCAGGAAAAGGAGCCTTCTCTGCATATTCTCAGAACACACAGGGACTAACAAATCTGTTTCCCTTGCAGAGGGGCAGATTTCTTCTTCTTGCTTATGCTACCGAGGAAAACAAGTATTCCTAAGCTTCACTTTACTAACCTGGCACAGAACATCACTGCGTATGCAACAGGTGCTTCTCTCACCCAGGGCGCTTTTTGCCTGCCAGATTTCCAATCCCCTTCCAAGTACAAGAGTTTAACAACTTCTAAAGGCAGGTCACATACAACTGAGAAAGCAAAGTCAGAGGCAATTTAAACATACGGAGCCACAACCAGCTTCCCTGGCTGTACCCAGCTGGCAACAAAACGACCACAGATGGAGGGATGGCATCCCTGGATTTAGTCATCTCTTCCTCTACACCCAGCAGTTCCTCTGCTCATTACAGCCATGTAATGTAGCCTATCTGCATTACCTTATTATTGTTATCAAGTACCATGTTTGTTTTGCTGCCTCCAGCTCATCAACTGATGCAGATCAGCGCTTCAGGCACAGATGAGGCACAGAGAACACCCACAGATAGGCTTGGTCCGATCTGAACAAAAGGGATGGAATATCACCAGTGCTGAACAGTCACCAGCAGGTGATGATCTGGCTATTCATCGCCAAGTCCTTTAGATCAGGATGACATAGCTCCCACCTGCTGCTACCAGGAAGAAGCTGCTTACCAAGGACACCCTTAGTGGGCTCCCTGAGGATGCCCGTGTTCACATTCAAATGTTAGTTGTCTTGCCTCTTTTAGGGAAAGCTCATACCCAGAAAGAATAACTAAAATCCAAGCAGCCAAGGGCTTGGACAGCATCCAGCGTGCCCCTTGCACTGTACGTAACCCGAGGTATATGACCTTGATCCTCAAAGACACATCCTGCACATGGACTCAATGACTTGGGGTCTACCTTGCAGCTCTAAACTGACTGGAAGCTGCTGAACCTGTTGTGTCTTTGAGTGCAACAGTAGCACTCAAATTCTGTTCAAGTATCTTTAAAAGCACCATTTGAGAGCTTCGACCCTCTGGGAGAGACAAACACAAAACACAGTCACAAAACAGCTGCTGAATGTGTTCTGACTGTTGCACAATGCAACGGACAGGGTCTCGTAAGCTGGAGCTAACTTAACTACAACAGGTGTGAGGTATTTTCTGCCTTTTCGTATCAAGCACACTGCTGCCTCCCCAGATGCATAAAAGGAAATCCACTTACTTCAAGAGTCCAGGGAAAAGATGCGGGACACTGTACAGATATCATACATACTTACCAGTGTCTCAGCCACATCGTCACTCTCCATCTCTCTGATCTGCCCATCATGAAAACCTATGCAGCCATCCTGAGAACATGTACAGGTAAAGCAGCACAGGCAGCAGAGAAGAGCTCCTTTTGTGCAGTAACAGGGCAAACATACTCACATGAAATGCATTCTAGGAAGGTGGGGCAGCCAAGTCCTGAAATGTTGGTACTAGAAGAATCAAGAAGTTTCCCCTCTAGAGAGAGGAGGAGCTAGCAGCTGAAGAGCAGCAGCTTCTTAAGCTGCCAACCAGCTGTTACTGTGTAGCCTATTTTAGCTTACTATGTAGACAAACATACAGGCACATTAATGGATTAAGTCTGTCCTTTTAACACTGCAGAGCTGGTTCAAATCAGGCTTGAGAGCTGAGATCGGCTGGCCACGGAAGTTTGCCCTCACATGACTTTCTAATGCAGAACAAGACCTTTAAAATCTTAAGCATCATTAAAAACACCCCAGAAAAGCTGTAACTAACCAATGCACTCTGCTCGCATATTTCACTGTGCAGAGCTGACGCTGAAGTCAAATGACTTAAAATAACAAAAGCACCATCACAAAACAAGGATAAAAAACTCTGATGCAAGTAAGTTGCCCTATTTTACCATAATATACTTACTTAAGAAGGCTGTTAAATAACTATGACTTGAAGTAATATTTTAGCTACCTTTGTTTTAGAAAATGGTGACTAATTTTATCCCTAAACGTGTGTCCCAATTGTTTTGGATTAAAACCATATCCAGGTACAGAATAAAAAGAAGCAGCTTTTATGTATTTTTATTAAGTAAACCTCCATTAAGCACAATAGTTACCATGTCTGCGCTCAAAATCACTTGGAAGAGTAGACTATTAGTTGGCTGTGAGCTTGCCCATCATCTCAACTCCCCTCTCTCTCAGTTTTAGATTCTGTGGTCACCTTTGTAGACTGGAACACAAGTTTGCCTGCTGTCCAGTCCTCATTCTGCATGGAGAGAGGCGGGAGAATGCACATCCCAATAATTTACTGTGTTGTCCTTGCAAGACGAAACCGAGCAGTTTCAGGGCTTGAACGCAACCCATTAATGTGCTGCTCCGAAACCTGAGATGCTACACCAGCTTTGAGACTACAGTCAGGATCACCAGGAGTCCAATCCCTCTGCGAGAGACTTAACAATCAAATCCACATCAACTATTATGCTATTTAGATTTGTCTATGATAATTGTGTAGGCCGATTCCACGGCTGAGGGGATTATGATCCAACCAGGAGGCAGATTTTCAGCATTGTGCTTTCTCTAGAGAAAACCAAAGACCCCCAAGCACCTCCTTTGCATACAAGATCCTTTGAGAGCACAGAAACTCAGCTCCTTCTGGAACATTCATTTACTGCACCACGAGCTCAGTTTGACCCATAAAGGCTCTTACTTCAGGAATCAGAGAAGCCAGCCATGGAGCTTCTGATCAAAATTCAACTGAATCATGATTCCATCGGCTGCAACAGACCAAGCTACTATGTCAACAAGCGTGCTGAGGGCATTGAATCTGAAGGAGCTTGGCCAGAACAAGAACCAGCTAGATTCTCCCCAAATGAGATGGAAGTCCTGCCCTTCAGCAACAAGGCAGCAGAGGACACCCTGGAGCCTCAAACGTGACAGGGACCCTCCAGCTGCACAGGTGCCCCTAGAGGCACCTGGGCCAGCATACCCCAGGATGAGTGTCACCACTGAAGAGATTAAATACTCCCAGCCACAACTCAACACAACACTCGGAATTTCATGGTTTGAACAGCATCCAGGATGCTACTTGGCTCCATCACTCATACTAATTTCACCAATTAGAGCAGAAGAGCTGCTAACTCATTCTCCTAAAATTATTCTTAGGTGAAATGATCTCGGAGAGCAGAAGCATCGTAAGTACGTGCCAGTAACAGCAATACTCCCTACAGCATCAGCTGGCTCCTGCTGCTTGGTTTGAAGAATCAGTTTACAATTACCATTCAATAACCGTACAAGAAATGCAAGTCTTCATTAGTGATTAGAATCCTTCTCCTCCCACCACTTCACAGCACAAAAGGCCTCAAGCTGCTCACAGCAACGAGACTGTAACACTTCTTACACATACAAAGAACACAGATAGAAAAAAGAAGCTACAAAGAGAGACAGTTATGGATGGTTGCTTGCCTGTGTTTAATTTAAGAGACAGCCTTTTACTTGCCATCTTTCATATCCCATTGTATTACCCTGGTGAAAAACCCTTTTCCCTGGGGTAAGCAGGATGGCTTTCAACTCCCTCACCTGCACCAGAATTCATTTGCTGACCTGACTTGAACTTTAAAATGTTAAGTATTCAGACATTTCCATGTCCAAACTTGGGAGTACTTGCCATTAAATGAATCCAACTTCTTGGCCTTTTAGCCTGACTTTAGCCGTCCAAAATACAGGTTACAACCTGGGCAAGTTCAAAGGCAGTTCAATACAGCCAGCACTACCCCGCTATCAGTATCCAGGTTAACAATTTCAAAGCTAGCACCAGCACAGAAAGCTCCCGTGGCACCTCTGATGAAGCGCGGACATAATCAAAGGCAGAACTCTATAGCTTTTCACTGCCTATTTAATAAAAGTGGAAAAAGGTTTTAACAACCTTATACCATAAAGAGAGTCTAAGACCATGATGTTAAGAGAAGTAGTATGAGATGTGTGTCAGATGTCTCGCATTTCACCAACATGCTGGAACATTTCTCGTGTCTACAAGCTCCAGCAGTGATCATAATTGTTTGTCCTTCTATTATCATTTAAATGTCAGCATGATTTTAGCTAGATTTCATTTTAAAGACCAGCAGAACGGGAAACAAGTGTTTTCATGTTGTCTTGAGATGACATCTTGATTAACTGCATGAAGAATACAAGACTGATTAGCTGCCAAAATTATGTCGTAACTGGACAGGTGATGACAGAATGTGATTTTTACAGGTGCAAATTTCAAGAACTTTGAGTGCAGAATAATTTGGCATACCTTCATCAACCCTAGCTATGCCCAATCTTTCCCTCATTACTGTCCATTATGCCAGCAATTAAAAACATGAGTGACCCACACAGGCAAGTCTGGGATTTGTTTCTTTGGGGGGGTGGTTATCCCTCATTTTGATTTAAACCTTTTTTTTTTTTCTTTTTTTCACTACTGAACTCTTCCACAAATTTAAAATTACGCCAAGAGGCCCTATTGTGCTTGGCCTCTTAGAAAATTGTCACACAAAAGGGAGTGCTAAGAAGCGAGACAAGGTTGGTAAGGCTTTCTCCAAATATTATCTGAAGGAAACAAACTAAACCAGCTTTCTGGCAAGACTACTTCACACCAAAAGCACACCTGCACACTCAAAAATTTTTTTAAGCTCCTTTCCGCTACCAGCTGGGTGATACAACCACTCCCCAAAAACTTAAGAATAAGCCAAGTAAGAGCATCACAGAGTATTTACTTCATACTCAAGTCATTCCTATCAGCCTTTCTTTCACCCTTGAAGAACGAGGTGCTGTGATAGACAACACTCATCTCACGCCGTGCACCACAGGTTCAGGGTTCCCACCTATCATCTGGATGACAAACACCCTCTCCACCTCCAGCTGCAACGTGGTGCACTGAGCTGCCACTCTCCCTATTTGCTGTGCCAGCCCTGACGTACAGCCACAGCCTGCTGGCACTGTCCTCCAGCTTCTCAAAACGCAGCAGCCACAGCTCCTTAATTACCAACACAGCCGGAGAAGAAGGGAAATGGTTTTCTGTAACAGCTTGCTGGTTAGAACAGCAGTTCCCAACCAGCAAAGCTTGAAGCAGGGCACAGATCATGCTAATAAATTCTTTCAGGCTTATTAGCTGGGCCTCACACAGGAGACAGCACAGCCACAAGGAGCTCTTACTCACTCTTCAAGATACATCTACTCTTCAAGCCACTTCTGTCACTCCCTGCTGTGGCACCAGCCCTTCTCACCACACTCCCTCGGAACTGATGGAGCTCTGGGGAAAGAGTCATAAAACAAATGGACAGCTTGGGATAAAGAAAAGGGAAAGGGAGAAAGAAAACAGAGGCTGGGTGGGGGCTAGTGAAACTTCAGGACCACTAGTGAAAGCATTTGCCAGGAAGCCAGAGCCTGGAGTCCTGCATAGTCTCTGCCTGCGGCATTCAAACAAACAGCTCCTACCTTTCCGATGAGCACCCCTGGCACGTTACGAGGCTGCAGTGTAGACCCTCTCTCTACTGTTTAGATCTTACCGCTGCAGTAGTCTACTGAGGATCCAATAGAAGGAAATAGCTGCGTCGTCTGAAGTTGGCACTGAGATGTTTAGTCACTGGCCAAAATGCGTTGCCATGAACAGGCATCAGAAAATGTTTCACTTCTGAGAGAACTGAGTGAGACACAGAGGTAAAGGTAATAATGTGATAATGCCAAGTTCACCATCAGCAATATGACGCTAAAGGGAACGCTGAACTAACTACTCTATCCTCTGCGCCTGATAATTATCAGTCCATCCAGGAAAGGGAGCTGAGACCTGATGCATGGCAATGGTCCCTGCTGGTCACTGAGGTAAGGAGCAAAGAGAAAGAATAATCTTCGTTACTACATTTGTTACCGCTTGAATTCTTTAATTGTCACATCTTGCCAAGTCCAAAGAAAATCCTAACTTAGTCACAGATTGCAGTACTGAGGGAGTGTTCACACAAAGGTATTTAACTTCTCGGACAAAATCTGACACAAGTCTAAAGATCGGTCTCCTGACTGAAAAGAAAAAAAAACAAACCCAAAGGCTCTTGACAGTCTACACTAAACCAGTCCAAACAGGAGTTTGCCAAAGGACTGTCAAAACCACTGTCCAAAACAGCAGGCGATGTCCTTTATCCAACCATTTCTTGTTCTATTTTAGTCTCCCTCAGCAGCTTGTAAGCCTCTGTTTAGGTCGGCACTACAGCTTATCTCTTATCCCCCCTCTGCTTTCCTAGATAACACACCATATGTCAGAAGGTCTCCTCATTGATTTAGGGTTGACTTTAGTACGCGGCTACTACACATTATGAGATGGAAGGGATAAGTGCAATGTGAGGCCCCTGAAAGACAGAACACATTTCTCCCTGCCCACATCACCCCTGAGCCTCCCCCGCAACCCAGGTGAACTCAAAGCCAAAAGGTAAAAAACATACTATTGCGGGCAGTTAGGTGTGGGGAAAAATAAAACCCTATACCCGCGGCATTTCTGACGCCAGAAATACACTGCTGCTGTATCCAAGAGGACTCCCAACCTCAGCATCACTCCAGGCAGCATCACGCTCTCACAGCGAGCAAAGTGAAGAAAAGCAAACCTGTCTTCCCCGCCACAGTACCCCACAGAGCTCCCACTACCATTTTCGCTAAGCTTTGCCCTCAGTTCCCCCAGCAACGGGGCTGAGGGGCCGCAAGCCCCAAGCCCGAGCCAAACCCCTCCGGCTTCCAGCGTTGCCGGCCGGGGGAATCACTCACCGGGCCCCAGAGAGAAGGAGAAGCCGGGCCTACCCCAACGCTGTCCCCGTCCTCTCCTCCGGGCTCCGCACTCACCTTCTCGCAGAGGCTGCGGACCTGGCTCTCGCTCAGCTGCCGGCACTCGTTCAGCTGCTCGATCCACTGGTCCAGCTCCTTGGCGAAACCTTTCTCGTCCATGATGGCGGCGGCAGCGGCCTTACCCGCCGCGTGGGGCCGAGGCCGGGGGGCCGGGGAAGGCCCCACGACGCCCGGGCCCACCAAAAGGTGGACGGCGCAATTAACCTCGGACCGCTAGGCCTATGCTCCGCGTAATGGCGGTTCCCCCCCCCTCACACACACACACCCCCACC
>JANZLQ010000007.1:8563431-8580781 GCA_026212715.1 Elanus axillaris
GGGGGAAGGAGAGGGACGTTGCTTGGCAGAAACCAGTGCCCAAACTTGAAATTCAACCAGAAATAATTTTTTTTTCTGCTGCACAAAAAGCCAGGGCATCCTAGACAACAGCTGGTGACCAAGTGCTGCCCTCAAAAAGCAGCCCTCCAACTCAACACCCACCTCAGCTTCTACCACCTTGTATGGGTGCCGCAGCACTGACACAACACGGAAAGATCGGAGGGGACTGCTTTCGCTTGGGGGGGCGACACCTCTACAGTCAATGGATGGAGCCTAGGTGCAAAGCAGGATGCTGCAAATACAGGAGCTCCTTGCTCATCTAATTGCAGCCTCTTCTCGTGGTACACAGGTGTTTATTGGAAATTTTGCATCACCATAAAAGCAGAAAGGTGGATTACAACTCGTACATAACCTGAATTCAGCATGGTTGGCTAGCTCAGTGACAACGCTCTGCAAACACTCACCTGGTGTTGATTCAGATGTGTGATTTCGGTTTGTTTTCTTTAAGTTTCCACGCTATGTTTTTGACAGTAAATGCCATCCTGAGATGGTTTCTAAAGAGCTTAAGTTTCTTCCAATATGAATTGCACCTTCAATCTAAGATCAAAAATACAGTTATCTTTCCTAGAGGTCGGAGGTTATGACAAAGCTATTTTGGACCATCTATTAAAGAATCACTAACAAAGTCTAACAGAACCAGCTTTTTTAGCCCAAATCACTTTACCTTCCAGCCAATCTTCTACAAGCAGCTTCAAATTGCATCAAACCCTATCCAGAGGAACACTCTGTTCTGATCTTCCCCTTCCCGATATTACAACTCTTATTTCACATTAGTTTCTGCATTCATACAAAATTCAAAGGAGAGGGAGAAAATGCCTTCGCTCGTAAAAGAGGACTCCAGCTATTGCTAGCACAAAACTACCAATTTTTCTTCTAGAAAACAAACTGCTTGGCTAGAAAGGTGGGAAGTTCTTGGAAGGCTTGAAGGCCTGGAGAAGGCTGGTGTTTAGACTGAGGCAAGTGAAAAACACCCATGGCTTAGCCTCTTGTTCTCTTTTGCTCAGCATCTTCAGCCTCGCCGAGAGGAAGAGTTCGGCATAGGTTTTGAACAACCAGAGAGAGCAGCTCTAGGTCTTACTGCAACACCTCAAGGGCAGCAGCATGGGGGAGGAGGATGAACTTCACTACATGGAGAGCCTGAGAAGGTGAGGAAGCTACGAGGATCCTCCAGTTGCTGCTTTCTCTTTCTCCTCCTGTGGCACAGAGGGGCTGAGAAGGCTGCATCTCTCTGCAGGAGGGCACTTCAGAGCTCACCTCAGGAGGAGGTTCAGAGACAAACAACGGAGGTGATAGACCAGTCCACCCCAGAGAGCTGCCATGCTCTCCAAAACAGCCTGCAAAGTCCAAGCCACGGCTCAGTCTTCACTCTTACCTCTTGGCTCATGTCGCAAGAGCTTGCTCCTCTTAACTGTCAGTTCCTCTTTTGCAGGGCTTGGAGAAATACTTTGCGGGTGACATCTTCTCCTTTGTTAGCCAGCAAAAGTGACTGCATCTTTACCAGGTTTGGAGTTGCTGTCCCTTCCCATTCTTGGATCACCTTGGCAGTGACAAGAAGCTTTCAGAAGCCGTGGGCTGCTGTTGAAACCTTGTGAGGCTGTGGGTTGTCTAAAAAGGGATAAGGACGTTTAGGGAGGTTATCCCTACTTTAGAGGGTGTCTCCTAAAAGCAGAAAAGAGGTGAGAAAAGCAATAGGTTAAGCTGCAGTGTGCTGCTGCAGGGAGGAGTAAGTGGGCACCACCTCTGCCTTACGCTCTGGATTGTGGGTTTTCTTGGGGGTGCACGCACATCAGCACAAAACATGCACTGCCAAATAAACTGACAGGTTTAAGCTGTTTTTAAAAGAAAAGTCTCTGTAATATGCTTTCACCAAGGTAACCCACAGTTAAAAGCTGGCAGCATCCACGAAGATGTTCATCGGGTGACTCCAGCGCCTCCCTCTTCTTTTTTTTTCTTCCTTTTTTTTAATAAGATAGCTAGAAGGAACTTATCACTTGTTAACTCAAAGGGTCACCCCCGACAGCGCTGAGGGATGACTGTGCTGGCGTAAGCATAAAATGCTGTTAGCGAGTGCAGGGGCTGGGATGCAGCAAGCTTACGTGCAAGACTGCATGCTGGCACACGCTGATCCCAGGCCAGAAATGTCCGTACGCTCTCCAGAGCAGCTGCCTCACTTGAGCACCAGGCAAGAGTTAATAGTCCCATAAGGCAGAAAGGGAAAGCTAAAAGAGTTGGGCTCCTGGGGTATCCAGGATAAAGCTGCTGACACCTTCCCTTTGTAGTTATACTGTGATAGAGAATACATGTAGTCGGTGGTCCCCTGCCTAGCTCAGGTCTCTGTTGCCGCTTTGACCCAGGTCCCACATGCAGGCTCTGATGGTCCCTGGTCCTGGTGGCTCTGGGCATCCTCACGCACTGCAGCAACCCGAGGCAGCGCAGGACTGTAAGAGAGAAGATGGGAGACTTGGCAGAGGCACAGCTCTTATCTCAACATCTTTGCACCTACTTTGCTGTGGGTATGCTCATCTCACGTACCTGAATTTACTAACCCACATCAAACCCTTGGGTCGATTCCCAAACTGATGTGGAAGCACCCTGCTGTTACACACGCCAAAAAAAAGCCACTCTAATTATTCTGCAACCAATTTAAATGTCCCTGGGAGGATGAAATCCTGGCAACGTTTAGCTCAAGACACATAATTCCAGACTGCAGCCTACTTCTGCGTTCAGAGAAACAAAATTAAGGTTACACATAACAAAGGATCCAGGCACAGCATCGAGTTGTGGCGAGAAGCAAGAGTCTAAGCTCAGAGCAATACCCGTAGCAGACGCAGTAAAGCTTATCCCTGGGGAGTCTGTCATACGTTGTCTACAAGCAAGATGTTGCACGCTAGCTGTTTGGAGGAAGCAGCTAGCCTATGATAAGTGCATGATCAAATCTGCCCCATGTAACTGGCTCAGGCAACCCTACTCAACACGAGAACGATCCCAGAGGGAATGAAGGGCTGTATGGTTAAATTACTACTTTGCTGCAGCATCACCCCAAGCCCCACAAGAACCTGCCTCAACCTAGAGTTAACAGCTCCCAAAGCCCCACCGTCCACGCAACGGCTGCAGAAGCAGATGAGAGCTGCAGAACAGGATGCCTTTGGTCTCTGGAATGGTTAAGACCAAAGCATACCAAAGTAGACAGAGAGGAAAACAACTGCCTGAGAAAAATATAACCAGCTACACGTCTTCTTGTCCGAGATCGGCTGCAGCAGTTAGCAAACGCACAGAGGTGGAGGGAGCCGAAGCACATTTGGGCTTTGCACAACATTTCCAGAGAGAGGTTCATAAGTAAAGGCTTAAAAAAAGGTGCTGAACTTCTGAGAAAAAAAACTATTTAGGGCTCTCGAGCCAGTTTGCCCATGAGACATGAACCAGACTGATAAATACTCTTGGTGGTCAAACTGGGAAAAGGAACGGCACAACCAGGACCGGGCTCCATTAATAAAGTGAGAGGAAAATGTCCCTACACACTGAGCCATATAAACATCTACAGGGGTTGCTACCCATGCTGCTTTAGCGGCCCTGATGTTTTTGCAACCAGGCGGAGCAAGAAATAAAATGCCATTTTAAAGGATACGCTCTGAGGTAAGAGGCACAAGGTCTGGTTCTCCTTGTGAAACACAGCGCCTATTCTCAGCTTTATAAGTAAGGTTTGAGCCAAAAAACTCTTTCCCTAATTTTACCAGGTTGGGGGGGGGGATTATTAAAAACGTTTAAATTAAAAACCTTCGGGAAGGGTCCAACAAAACTGTTTACATCTCAGAGAGAAAGGAAAGTGATCACATCAACAGAAGACACGCTACAGCTTTAACGGACTTGAAAGCAAAATAATTTTTGACGATTAGGGGTGGAACGGGAGACTGACGTGTTAAATTGACACCAGCTGACAAAATCCCCTTGCCACAGAGCTTTTAGAAGCTAGAAACACATAAATGGTTTAGTCAAACAAAGTTTTAGGGCTGGCCCTTGGGTTTAGTTCTTCCCCTGATATTTACCGTCATGAATTTTCAAAAGCGTCGGAGCTCAGAGAAACACAGCAGTCTGCCCCCAAATCCCTCCCAGATTGGAGGACTAACTACTCGACACAGGCACGCTAGTATAATCCTGCACCTGCCCCGACAGGCGAAGTGAGAAGAAAAGCATTCGGCGTGCGTTAACTGGGTGATAGGATCTAGGATAAATACTCCTGCAAAGAACTGAATCAAAGCCTTGCCCTCTGTTCTTGGCTGTCAATGGCCTCTGCTCATCCCTGCTGCGATGCCTCGCTGGGAAGAACTCTTTTACAAGTGGCACCAGCACAACGCTACAGTTTTCCAACTCTGCACAGTTTATTGGCGTCTCGGCAAAGAGACTGCCCTCGGAGGCAGCTCAGTTCCCTTACAACTATCTGTTCTGACCAGCACTACAAAGACCTCGGGAGCATTCAAAAACCTGGAAGAAAAGAAAATGCAGTTATTGCGAATGCATCCCAAACAGAAATACGTCTGTTGAATGCACGCTGAGTTTAATTTAATTCAGAGTACTGCTCCGTCACCTCTCCTCTGCCTGAACCTATGTGCTGCCTCTGGCCTCAGGTTCCCCTCGCCGGCTTCCCGGAGGAGAGACGGTCTTTCCGCATCAGGTAGTTCCCAACCAGGCAGCAGCACGGCAAACTCCTCCATGCTACGCTCAAAGCAAAAATGACAATTTGCAAAGCAGCAACCATTGAAGGGGAGCTTCCAGAGACAAACCAGTTCAACACCAGCTCCCGAGGGAAGCGGTGGGAGTGACGTGAACGCCGGACTTTGCCCCCCGCGAGCCCTCTGGTTTGCTCCCATGCTGCAAAGCCGTCGGGGTCTGCTGCTGCCAGCACACGACGTGCTTCAGCTCACCCTTTACAGCATTAACGCAGAACAGCAGGGATAATTAATTTATGTTCAAAACACCAGGACTGCATTGGCACATTCAGCCGTTCCCCTAGGAAGCGGAGGGAAGAAAGAGCAACTGCTGCTTGACAGATGTTAGTCATATGCTTAAATGCACTTCTGGAAGGCGCTCGGATATACGTGTCGAGTGATTATAGAGCAGTGTGAGAACCTGCATGGAACAGGAGGAACTTCTCTATAGTTATACCTACACAAAACTCTCAGATCTTCTCACAATAAAAATGTTACTAAGGAAAATCCAATTCGCTTTCAGTGTGGCCGAAGCTTCTGAGAGTTGGAAAAAAAACCAAAAAAGCTGGGTTCTTCAGGCAGTTATCTGGCATGGTTGGGTGGGCACTGCTCGCAGCACAGCTGGAAAGGAGATGGCAACACAAACCACATTAAGACAAGGTAGCTGCAAGGCTTTCTGAGCTGCATAACGTGTAGCTGCCCACCCAGGAAATCAATAGCGGGGCTCAAAACTTCTCTGGAAGAAGGAGGGACATCCCCGTGGAAGATAGAGCCATGTTGACTGAATGCCAACGCTGAGTGTCTTGCTCACTTGGGGCTTTTTTTTTATTCCAGGTCCCAGTGATGACTGGATGCTCTGACTCTGTCCAAAGCAGAATGTGTTCTTCCTCTATGGAGTGTTTTGCTGCTAGACAGATCATGAAAAAACTGAAATTCAAGTGCTGGCCAGTTTTGCTTTGAGATCCCAATTTGTAAGAGACAAGTAACAGCGACACCAAACTAATGCTGCAGAAAATCTGAAAGCCCACTGATGTTAGGGGAGGGAAAGACGGAGCACGAGCGTGAATGACAATGGCAGGAGAGGAAACGGGAGAGGCAGAATGAGCGGATAGGAGGGCTAATTCAGACAAAAACTTGGCTAAACCTAGCAAAGTTCAGGTAAATATTTTGGTGACTATTCACATTACTGCATGATGAAAATACACTTTTCTGTAACAATCCTTGGAGATTTGGGAACACAAGGGAAAGCCTGTATTTCCAAACAAATTGGCACAGGGAGCTTATATTGTCACTAGATGCATTCTTTACATTTGTGTTTAAACAGGTATCTTGTTAGTGCTAGAGTAACTGCTTCTACTGTGACGATGGGGAGAGTGTCACAATATTTAGTATTTCGGAGGATATTTAGAATTTAGGAGAATGCCTGTTGAAGGGCTATTTTTTCTATGTCTAATTCAGAAATAAGCAGGGGCATGAATGATAGATGGTGTTCTGCCGCCCCACCATGTACAGAAAAGATTTCTATTGCAAAGCTTTGTGGAAGATGTATGCCCTGCTATTTTAATGGCCTGGATTTTCTAAAACTATTAAAGAGGGCAAGAACTACTGTACAGACAGAGCATGAGAAATGACTCCTTGGAAGTGGCTCTACCAAAGAGGACCTGGGACGATGCAGAGTTATATACTGGTCCAGAGGCAGCAAGTACGCTGCTGCAAAATACCAGTGTACTGGGTGTACAAACCCATGTATCGTTGCAATCCTTCCACTTGAAGCTGGTAAGATTGCAGCGAAAATACCTCTCCCAATTTTGGGTTCTGTAATTCTGCATTCAAGAAAAAGACAGACTCATCAGAAAGCAACAAGAACATGACGAGGGCTAAAAATTACCCTTGGTGGAAGGCTTTGTATTTGCCTAGAAAAGGATGCAGAAGAGACCCGACAACAGTCGTTAATTATGTAAAAGAGCTGCAGCAAGGAAGGGAACAAACTGTTTCCATAACTCCTCTCGAAAGCATGGCCTAGAAGGCAAAAAGTGATAGAATTAGATGGAAGCAAGGGTCAGACGGGCTGGACAGCTGGAAAAGTATGAGAGAGTAAGCAGGGTGAACCCCTGAAACAGCTTGGGGAGGGAGGCTGGGAATATCCATCCCTGGAGACTTAAAAGAGCAGATTTTCTCCAGGTTGTTCAATCTGGGAAAAGTATAGGTGCTTTTTTGCTGTGTGGACCCTGAAGTGTACCATTAGAGGCACGCTTGTACTTGCAGATTTTAAGTTTAGAGTCAGGTAGGTTACTCCTCTGTAACTTTCTGCAGACCACTGAGCACCAGTCCGGCTAAAAAACAGTGTGAGGAATGGGTCGGGTTTAGCTAGTCCCACCTCTGAACGGGGGACCACATCTGATGTTCTCCAGAGGTCCCCGCCAGCCCTACTGTAGTACATCTTATACAACGTCCTCTCGTGCTCCTCACCCTTAAACTTCTTTGGTCTTTCCTCCTTCTTGGAAGGGAAGCTGGAGGTGGAGGAGTTCTTCCAAGGCTTGTGAGACTCCATTCAGGATTGAAAACCCAAATCTATTGAACAACCCGGTGTCACTGAACAATACACCGATATAGCTTCACATGAAACAGCAGAGAGAAAAAAAGTTGGAAAACCAAGCAATCAAAGGTCAGGAAGTGCCAGAACTAAGGATATTTTGAGTAACCTTACTTCTGACTGCTTTGGACATTATGCATAGAGAGCGTAATTATGCAATCTCTTACAACTTTCCCTCCTCCTCTAGCATATAGGTTTCTTCTTCATTCATCGTTCTGTATGCAATCCAAGCCTTACCTACACATACCTCCCACACACTGCATACGTATCTACTTGGTACGTTTCACACCGAGTTTCTGCTTATTTTGCTTTTGGAGATCATCAGTATTGATCAGTATCAGATCATCACAAAAACTCTAACGCCAAAGGAACTCATCTTTATCACATACCCTTTGAGGTAGGGAAGTATCATTTTCAACCCGTTTTATCGGTGGGGAACATAGGCACAGGCAGAATAAAGCCAAAGTGATCCAGTCTCCATTATCAGGAGGCCCAGCTTGAGATACTGACAGCTTTTTCAGAGTCCTCGCAATTATTACAGCACTTCACTCATTCAAAGCAGAGTTTTCAACAGCTGTTAACACCGGCCGCTTCTGTACATCAGATCTCAGAGTACCACCGCCGGTGCCCAGGAAAACAAAGGCAATACAAGTAGTGATCCTCTGCAAGGAGTCTTGTTAAAAATGACACGAACCCCATTGCAAAGACAGGCACAGAGTTTGTTTCTTGAAAGCCGCTTTCTCTCCCTCTGAACCCCTCCAGCCTTCACCAACACCTTTCTCCTGCAATGGAAAAGAGCAGCTGCCCCATTGATAACATAACCCTCTGTTACACAGCTAGTTCCCGGAGCAGGAGGGAGGCAGCGCGGCGTGCGGAGCAAGGCTCCGGTAAAAAGCGCACGTGAGCATCCATAAATTGGGATGGCATGAGCAAACCTGACAGGCCAGCAACGCTCGTATGCTCCCCTAAGCTTCTGCAGGTGTTCCTGGGCAAGCCTCCCGGCATAGCAAGAGCCAAGCCACTTGAGTCTTAAAAAGCAAGCTGCAAAAGCAGTAAGCCCATCCGTCGGACCTGCTTGGCTCCGACAGGTTTGTCGGCGAGACTCGACGCTTGCAGAGCGTGTTACTGCCAGCCAGATGTGCCCCAAAGAGGAGGGAGACCCAGCCAGAGACCCACCCTGGTCCCCAAGAGGAGCGTTAGGATCCAGGGTCTCTCTCCTTCCCCAGCTCTGCAGGACTCCAGCGCTGACGGTGCCACCTATTCCTCCGACCGCAGATAAAACCATCGTCATGCTCTGCGATTCCCTGGAGCATGAATCTTGTCCTCGCTTCCCTCCGCCCCCTCCTGCCTTTTCGTTCCTCTGCCTCGGTGGGAAGTGCTTATCTCTGCTCTTACTCCCCCTCTCCCTCCGCATCGTGCCAACAACACGCGCTCAGAACAACGACCAGATGGGAATACTTGTAAGAGCCTGAGGTTAACCCGTGTCTTTTATCCCACATACTCTCTGCTGTTTTGAAATGCAGATTCTATTGCATGCGATTTGTAGTGTAAAGGTTTAACATTAATAGTATAGTACGTTGATATTGCTTGTGAAATCTATCTCCTTGCTCATATTGCACGTTGAACATCTCTGATACGGAAAACAGAAGAGACAACAGCTAACATTTTAACATCTCAGAAGGGAAGGACCTATTTGAAACAGGAAACAAATCACTATTTTTAGTATGTATATGCATATATATGTATTTAATATTCCTCTCTCCCTTCTCTCTATGTTAATCTGCGTGTCACACATAAATTCACAGACGTTCTATCAGCACTGTGCTTGGCGGGGCTGGGCAGAGCGCCTTAGCTTTAGCTGTCTTCCAGCAACTGACGCGAAGGGCGATCTTTTCCTCCAATTAATCTCTGCGTGGCAAACGATCAAGATGAAGAAACAGCTAGACGCAAACTTCTTCTGCCTGCAGTATGGATTTCCCCCACTGCGGTTAAGAAACCCATCTGACTGGCTGCATCTCCGATCAACAGCTCCACGGCAGGAGCCGTTATCCTGCCCTCTTGAATACTAGTACATAGTAGGGGTCTGAAACACCTAAAAGACAGAGTATGTCTTTTTTTTATTTATGGTGGCTACTCTATACAGAGCTAGCAACTTCCGTGTGCCACTCCAAGCATTTTGAGGTAGCCTACCACTTAGGAAGATGAATTAGCAAGTCATTAACAATGGTTTTACTGGGGTGGCAGCCAGGCACCTCGAGGCTAGGCCAGTACCTCTGGCTACAGTACAAACACAAAATACATCCAACAAGAATGAAAAGGCCAGAAGGTACGGCCAGCGTACACATTTCTAGAAGTTAACGTACCTAAGAGAGCCCCAAGGCTGCAGGTTTACGTTTTGCGTGATGCCTCGGCATGCGGAAAGAACAATCTAATTACATTCATCACAGAAATGCCAAAATTACATCAGCCTTCTAAAACCTCAATTTAAGCTTTGACATTTCTGGAAAACCAATTTTTAATCCATGTCATCTATCAGGAGTTCCTGATATTTTATTTTACCTCGATGCTTTAAAATACTGTTGCCTTTATGGAGGTACAAGTGAGGAACTGAACATGGGCATGACAAAATATTAGGAAGAAAAATCAGTGTCAGCCCATGAAAGCTTCTGCAGATTTTGGAGAAACAGAGCAGCGAAAGATCTGGCTTTAGCTTTTTCCAGAACACCCAAGTCCGGAAGCACCTTGCCCCCTGGCCAGGGCCTGTGGTCATGACAGAATTCAGCCATTTTTAGGCAAGACGGGATCACCCCAAAATGACCACAGCCACAATTTCGCAGCACTGACGGGCTAAGCAATAACGAACTGCAAGCACGTAGGACACAGAGGGCAACCAAGACCCTTCACATGAACCACGGGTTTCACTTCTACAGAGAAGAACAAAGCCCAGCGGGTGAATCTTGTTTCTCCAGATGCTCAAATTTGCTTGGTTTTGCATCTATGCAAAGAAATTTTAATGACTCCAGATGAAAGTGAAAGGACAGATGGGTCAGAAGAAGACATCACCATGCTAGCATTAATAATGTAAAGATGATAAACCCGCTGCCCAACGGGGAGTATGCCCTACAGCCAGGAAACAACTTGCGTATATGGCATCATCCGCAGTTATGAGGAGGATGACTTAATCCTGCTGCCATCTCAAGCTACCACCAACACACCCATCCGAGGGGACAAGATCCGTGGTCCCAGCCTGCCGGGCATCTATGGGGACGTAGCACGCTCACCCAGGAAATCTTGGATATGTTGGACAAGCTTTGCTCCCCAGTGCCAGCGTTCGTGCTGGCAAAGTCAACGCCAGAGGGACGATTTGTTTCGGCAGAGGCTGTGGAGTGACAGCTTCGCTCAGGTTTATGCAAGTGGTATGTCAAGCGTAGCCTTTATTTCCACTCTTGCTTGGATAAACTCTTTATTTCGAATACAACCTTTACTTGAAAGGAATGGAGGGGTAGAAGGGGAAAGGTGAACTTTAGACATCACAACACATTAATTAAAAATAAAGGGCATTTTAATTTTGGAGAAAGCAGCATAGAAAATTAAACAAAAGGTATACTTTTCTTTAAGAATTATTTTATAAATTGTATATATATACTGTATGTACAGCAAAAGTAGGAATGCCATGGAACTAAAACCGCTTATTAATTAATTTTTGACCTGGTGCAAAATCTGCTCAATAAAAATACACAATAATAAACCTTTTCCTGCTATAAAAATTACTACACTTGGATGAAAGGGCTGCAAGTCAAGCAAGCAGTAGGCTTCCTAACCAATACCAACTCCCATCCCTGTGAGTTTAGGCCACTTCAATAGGTCACAGGTTAAAATAAAAGATGCAATCATTAAACTACGACATCTTTAGCAGAAAAAAAGTGTGCTGACACTGATTTTGGTAATTGCTTGGTTTGTTGTTGGTTTTTTTTTGTACAAAGAATGCATTTTTAATGCTTCTACCTGGGATTTTATGAACATGGTAGTACAGATTTGCAGAGCCAGGGGTTGTAAAATGACACTGAAACACGATGTGGCCGGCAGTACCTGCAGCTGCCTCTTCCTTACAGCTCTCACCTCACCTCAACGACGCCTCCAAGGAAGATTTTTGCCTTCTTTTGACTACGTTTTCCCTTGCAGCCTTGCTGAAAACCTAAGGGATGAGAGCACTTAAAAGCAGAAATCTTACAAGGGCCACGACAAACAGCACACAACCAGCTCTCGGTGAAATAACGCGTTTATCCAGACCGGTAGTAGGAGAAAACTGTCCCCTCTTTAGACTGCATACTTCAGATAAATAAGATTATTTTGCTACGAGCTACTACAGGCTACAATATACTCACATAAATATATTAATGCCTATATGTGAATATGAATTTGTATATATCGGATACAGGTAAGAAACACTTACGACGACAAGTAGATTACCAATAACCGCTGCAGCTTCTTGCTGGGTAAAGTCCGTCATCCAGACTTGACGTGACGAACCCACGCCGGCGGGTTTTGCCATCCCCTCCGGAGCATCCGGTGGGTCACCCTTGCTGCACCAGTGCAAAACACTTCCCGACCCTTCGTTAGCGTGCCCCTGCCTCTGTACTTTACCGAGAAAGCCGGCTCGATGGGCTGGACTCAACGCAAACCCCCTGGGGCTGCAAAGCAGGGGAAGCCCCTGCAGCCCCTTCCACCCCGGATAAGCTTTTTAGGGATCGCCCCAGCTTCTGTGCCAGCAGCAGGGAAAGCCAAGTATGAGGGAGCTGCTGGACTTGGCTTTGTCGAGACTACAGGTGAAAAGCTTGGGTTTAAGCCTCGGCGGCAACATCAGGGGCCCGATTTGCAGAAGGGCAGAGGAGCCACAGCAACGGCGGAGCTGAGGATGCTCAGCAGCTCTGCAAATCGCAGCTGAAAAAAAATAAATCATCCCACTCTTGGTGGTTTGAGAGGATCCTCAACATAGAGCCTGTCCTCCTCTAACATACGAGCGGAGCTGGACCAAGCAAGTATGATAGGTCTCTAACAGACAGGTGCATGCAGGAGACAGCTTCTTTGAGCATTAGAGTACGTTACCAAAGCATCCCCTTACCAGAGCGGGAGCAGAAATGTGCTCCTAGTATTATTTACACAATATAAAGTGCATTATGATTTAATTATTGAACTGACAGACTTTCTGCCGGGACCATACAATTTTGAAACAGAGGTGAGGGCTTGAATAGGAAATTCTCTCATGAGAAAAAGAGGTTCAGATTGGTGCTCTTCACCCTGTCCTCCTAAGGATTGTTTTTGGCCGTTCTTTCTAGTGCAAATAAGCTTGTGTTTTCTCAAGTTTAAGGGACATGGCAGTTTCAGGGCATCAGGAACAAACATTTAAAACGCATTAGGGATTCAGCGTTCCTAAGCATCTTGATGGGCCCTTCTGCGCGCGAGCAGCCCACATTATCGCCACTCTTGGAAGCTGAAGACGCGCTGCCAAAAATAACAAGGAACCCGTTTCCGAATCTCACCGTTAAAAGTCTTGCATTGCTACATTTCAAGTGACTCTGCATTACCCTCCAATGACAATATCTGCAAACATCGGTGCTTTCCATTGCGGTGGTAACCCGTGGCTAGTAGTTTACTACTACATGGGTGATCGGCTATGAACATGAAGATACCGATCCAGTTTTGGATACTAAGGTGCATCCTGCGCCAGGGGAGTAAATAAATACATTAGTGGATCCTACAGGATAGCTGCGTGCCAGAACCGAGCCTGACCCAGTAGCCAGCAGACGCTGAATTCCTGGCTGATATTTACAATAAACTAATGCCATCAGAAGGCCAATTCATTAACCAAAGATAAAGGGGTTTTTGAAAAAAATGGGCAGCAAGAAGGAAAGCCATTTCTCATCATTTTTTCTTTTAAAACGGTGACAAAAATATCCCTTTCCAGTCGCTTTGCCCGTCGCAAGTATTTTCCTCACCAACGCTACAGGAACACAGGGAAGGCATGATCACTTACAACACACGTGGTCACTCAGGCTAATTCCAACGTAGGAGCTTTTATGATCCCTTGAGGCAAAGGTAGGCTGGGACGGGGAGATGTCAAGCTCATAGGGGAGGAATGCCATGTAGAAACAGGAAGGAGAGCGTAAAAAGTTTGTACATTCATAGCTCCAGTTTGTTGGAATATAAGTTAATTTTTTACTCCAGGCACTGTGATGGGCAGCAGCAGTCAGCGATACGCTAACATACGCATCAAGGACTCATTCACTAAATTCTGGTTTCACACCAATAATAGGATGTAGAGTTATTTTAATGTTGGTTTTGTTTTTTTTTTTTAATTGACCTGTTAAAACCATTGGGACCAAAGCCCTAAGAGCGATGATGAACCAGTACCCCATTTACCCTCCAGCTGATTCATCACGGTCCACTAGCTGTTTGAGTGGTGGAGCGAGAACATCTCTCCGAGAGTTGAAAAAGTACCTGAAAGAGCAATCTATGCAGAAACGGATGGGAGTTTTTGACACTAAGCCAAAGGCTTGGTTGCTGTAACTGCTATATGTGGTTTTACCTAAAGGGGGAATCACCTAAAACAGTGAAATTAACTTCCTTACTTCTTGTCACAACCGTAACATTTTCCTAAAGGTTCTTTGGTGACTTTGGTGCAAGCTTTTTTTTTTTTTTAATTTTTTTTTTAAAGTTAAAACAGATCAAGTAGTTTTAATACCCAAACTGAAGTCCAGATTATCCTCTTGGTTCCCACCCCTTCCTCCCCAACTTTTCTTGTTATGGTTAATGACATAAACAGGTAATAGCATTTGGATTGAGCGTGGCCGTGCAGCGTGCAGGTGGGTCCAGACTAGGAGTGATGAATGGTCTGGTTGGAGACAAATACATTTCTCAACAGATTAGAAAAAAGCCATATGTAATGGTTGCATGGAAAAATAGCTGGTCCATATGCACACTAGGCCACTCTGTAAAAAAACTATTCAAATGATTACAAATATCTGATTAGACACAGTAATGTCTACTTAAAAAAAAATACTTAAAGGTAGGCAACACGTAATTGGAACTACCTGGAGCTCAAACTCCCGCTAATTTCAGAGGGGAAGGAGCTGGTCACCCAAGGGCTGGAAAACCCCCTTAAGTTATAAGTATTCATGTTTTAGGAAACAACAAAGAATTTGCAAAATCTTTCTTCAACCTCCCAAATAGGTAATCGTACACATTTTCCCTCCAGGCAGAGTTTATATCGCGAGATGTAAAATTTACGTTACAGAGACTTCAGCGGGACGACACTGAAACCTGGTGGTGGGCGATCAGGAATCGAATTGCTTGATGACAGCCCCAGCTCTGAGCGGGTGGGAAGGGGGTGATGGCACTGCAGAGATATTATCTCCTAACAACAACACCTGTAAAATCAACACGACAGAAAACCTGACGCAGCGTTAACCACAGCTTCCGAAACACGCTACGGATAGGTATGAAAGAGAGATGCCTTTTTATATGAATCTAATGGTGCACCAAACCCCCCAAAGGTCTTTCTTGCAGAGGGAGGAGAAAACGCCCAGGTGTTTTCCTCGCATGGGTAACGTCACGACCGCATTTATCTCACATTTGGGAGAGAAGCTGGGAGCCTTGGTCGCGGCAGTCCCTCCACCTCCGAACAACCACTTCGCAGCTGCCTGCTGGAACCCATAACACCCTAATACAAAAATACCTTTTGAAATTTTGGACAAATACATTAAAAATAAAAAAAATCACCAGCCCCACATGGGCAGAACACGTAGATGAGGAGTGGGTTATTATTCATTGCCATTAATTCAGAAGGCTTAGCACTCAAGTAGAGCTTCACTATCCTGGGATAATTGGGTTATTTGGTCAGCACAAAACTACAAAATGAATAACAAATCTGCTTTTCACCAGCATGTTATAAAGGTCTGACCAGTTATCGAGGTTTTACTCACACGGAATATTGTTTCAAACTCAATAACCAGCAGATGCCAATTTTAAAACCTCTACCTCTCCTCATACACATACCAGCAATTCATGTGAAGTTGATTTTTGTCATAAATGCCCTACAGCTATGCTGCTCAGCCTTTTGACCGAGTACGGGCAGAATTCAGTCCCGGAAAACCCATCATAAGCAGAAACCGATACATTTCAGCATAAGGTTTGGTTGGGGTTGGTTTTTTTTTGTATCACTTTGAAGTGCAACACAAGCCTTATCTAGACTATTTAAAGGTCAGAGTGCTGGATTTTTTTTGTGCTGATATGCGTACTTCCATAGTCTTCAACACTCGAAGCAGCTGACTCATACGGACTCAGGAGGTTGGTACTTTCATAAGACATATGGAGATGTTTTGGGCGTAATTTAACGTGATAACCAGACTCCTATAACAATACGGACCGGAGTTAGCAAGAACTACCGGAAAAGGACTTTACAAAAAAATGGGGCAACTTGAAATTACTATAGGTCAGTCCCTCTCACCAATTTCTGCTTGGTTTGTTTTGTTTATTTTGCCAGATGGCCAGTCCAATGCACTCTATTCGAGACCCTCTTGCTCTTCACCACTGTCCCCTCTGGCATCCATTCTTTTTTCTTTATGGCTGTTGTAAATTCTCCTCATCTCTTCTTCGTACTTGATAAAATTTTCCCCAAACCGTGTCCATGCTTTGTATGGAACCGTGATGGTGTTACGGTAGGGCGGCCTCACCTCACTTACCTTCAGGAAAATGCCGTACCTGTTGGATCCCACGTCGAAGTAGAAGCGCTTGTTGTCCACTCGGAAGGAGGTGCCCTCAGGGAGCTCCGGGGGCTCATCCCCTCCCCCCCGGCGATCCTCTATGTCCCCCTCGCCATATTCTTCGATCAGCTGGACCAAAGCATCCCTGAACTCAATCATCCCTTGCGCTGGAAGGACGATTGTCTGCTCCTGTCCCAAGCTGTGGCCAAAATAACCCATCATGCCAGGTCCCCTACTCATGGTTTGTCTAATCCGCAAGAAGCGCCCTCGCTGATTCTCCTTCAGGTCCAGGTAATACTTTCTGTTGTCCCTCTCGATGTACTCTGTTTTGAGGACGCTGTGAGGGTGCTCTTCAGAGCCGACAGACACCGGAGGCGAAGGCGGCGGGTGCTGCTGTCGCCTCCGCAGATGCTGCTCTTTGCCATTGCTGTGCTCGTGCCGGTGACCGTGGCCGCCTTTCAGGCCCAGGTGGGCATAGTGCTCAATGAAGTCCCCCAGGCAGTCCTTCAGCTCGGCGGCCACGGACAAGGAGAGGGTCAGCTTGCTTTTCCTAATATTGTCCTGCCTGCCTCTTCCTATCCAGACCTCGGCGATCTTCAGGAAGCGGCCTCGGGAGCTCTGTTTCACATCCAGATAAAATCGCTTTTTCTGGATGTCCACCCTCTTGGAGGCCAGCTCCTGGATCTCCATGCAGCCCCCCTGGGAGGAGGCCGGGTAATGGTACTGCTGCTGGGACTGGGAATAAATGCTCCTGTGCAGGCCAGAGCCTCCCAGGTTCCTTCCTCCTCCTCCTCTCCCTCTTTCCATCTTTACCAATCAGCTGGAAATAATACATAACAGAGACACAGATGACAACATCAGCATCAGGGGCCTGCTTGGCTGCTCAGCGGCGTCTCTGTTCGGCGCTGCTCTCCCTACAAAGACGCCTGCATCCCTCTCCGCTGCCACGGCACGCAGCATCGCAGCAAAAGGATCCCGGGTGCTCTTCCCCTCCCCTGCTTTGGCTCCCGCCGGCCGGCCGACATCCTCCCAGACAAGGGAGCCCTCCTTCCAGCGGCACACCGGCCCCAGTGCCCTCGACGTCTGTCCTCCCTGCCCCGGCAGCCCTCCCTGACCTACAGACCTCCCCATGCCCCCCCCCGGCCCAAGTATGGCAACTTGCCCCCCAGCCCCGTCCCTATGGCACTACAGACCACTCCAGCTGCCCCAGCATCTTCTCCCCTGCAGTGGGG